>VDFB02015156.1:68128-121248 GCA_007258455.2 Sequoia sempervirens
CTCTCCACCTTCCTCTTCCCCTCTCTACTTTTCTCTTTATCACCTCTCTCTAGGGATTTTTTAGTGGTGAATCTTTGCCAATTGACAAATATTTCCATTTGGCTAATTCAAAATTGGTGAATACATTGCAACCAACGAGGTGGCTGAATCACTTAGATTTCATGAATTATCAGCCCAATACATTTCAATTCCCATCACTTTATTTTATGATATATGTAATTAATAATTTCTTCATAACACACTATGTTTTTCTAATGGTCTAATTAATATTTTCACTTTGAATCTCAGAAGAAAGTATTAAATCAACCACAGATTCATTAATGATGTTAAAACGACACTGTATATTAGGACACATTTCACAAATAACATTAAATGTTCATTGCATGTGAGGACCCATTTCACCATTAAAATTTATAAATAATTGTGTTTGAGGACCCATTTGCTAATAACATTAAACAATAGTTATGTATGATGACACATTTTTCCAATTACAATAAAAAATAATTATGTATGAGGACCCATTTTTTTAATACTATGATAAATCCATGCTAATTGTAGGCTGATTATCGCCTTGAAAATTACAATGTATGTGCTTTATTGAGGTTTTATTCACTCAAATTTTAAATGTATTGATGTATAATCACATGAGATTCACCAAATTTTTACTATATTATTTTAAAATCCCACAAAATTTGCCAAATATGGATTGATATAAATACAATTGAAACTAATTTATTTTTGTACATAATTTTTTCTGTTATGAACTTGTGAGCTCTTGATTCAGATCATAGGCAAGTTATAAACTTACAATTACAGGAATTGCTACATTAGCAAATAGCGAGTTAGTGATAACCTAAAGGTAAGTGATCATTTCTTCATAGTGTTATAAGACAATTTATCTCTTTGTCATTCTTGTTTCATTCTTAAAGATGATATTGAGTAGGGAATGAGAACTATATTCTATAACTCCTTAAATAAGAAGTCATTTTTTGGAAGCTTTTATTTCATGAGAGATGTCGAGCAAGAAAAAGAGTAAGAATCCTCAAGGTGGTGAAGGGAGGCCATCAAAACGCCTAAAATGTAGAGTTACCATAATTCATGCTTTGGTAATGTTTTTAGTCCATCAAATAAAGATGGAACTACATAAACTCTTGCACCAAATATTAACGAAGAAGGAAATACCTTAGAGGAATATCAGAATGAGTTGATTAAGTTGGATGAGGATGACAATGACACAAAAGATGTTCCAAGGGATACCCAAGGTAGCCAAAAGGAAAGTTTAGATTGAATGAGTGTCAAAGTACCCATTCATTGAACTAGCAAAGAATGCAAACAAATATGAAATATTAGAATTGTGAAAAACATGAGATGTAGGATCAAACAATGAACAAAACACTTTCCACACAAGAGCTTTACAAAACAAAGATTTGTTATTCCTCAAAAGAAAACACTTACAAAATGCAAGAGTTCAAGAGTTATGAAAGCTCAAGAGAGATAATACAATGAGGTTTGAGTGCTATATAGGAGAAAACCTAAATGATAAAGTGATTAGATCATGATGAGTGTTAGCATCTCATGCAACGAGACAAAATGATCTAATAATATCTCTCTAGTTAACATAAAAATCACTCCTAAATTTGGCTTAAGTGCATGAAAA
The DNA here is from genome assembly GCA_007258455.2 of Sequoia sempervirens. NCBI lineage: Eukaryota > Viridiplantae > Streptophyta > Pinopsida > Cupressales > Cupressaceae > Sequoia > Sequoia sempervirens. The sequence continues at coordinate 69,786 of VDFB02015156.1, forward strand.
CAAATTAGACTAATAATTAATTAAAGATTAGTTAATAATTGGATAATGCATGATTACTCTAACACCTCCTTAAGATGAACTTAGGGAGTAGCTAAAAACCCTAAAAGGAGAATGCATGATGGGTCCTAGAAAACAAGTCCTGAGAAAGCAGTCTCCACTTTCACACCTTTATTTAGACCAATTTTTCTCATTTCAAGTGTAGTTAGTGTGACATACAACTAATCTCTAGTGTAAGTATTAAAATTTGTAACTTCCTCAATAGTAGAAACATTTTCACCATAAGAATCAAGAAGAGTTCTGAGAATTTTCTTTATCACTTTGGGTTCTTTGAATTTTGCAACAAGACCTCTCATTGCACTAACAAGTTCATCAACCCACTGCATGTAACTTGTAATTATTTCATCGTCAGAAATTCACAAGTTCTCAAATTGTGTATTTAGATTCTACATCTTAGCTTGTTTAGCCTTATCATCTCCTTCATAAATAATTTCTAGCTTATCCCAAACTTCTTTAACAATTTTCAAATCCATCACTTTCACTAATTCAGAGTTTGCAAGACTACTCAAAATGAAAAATCTTGCTTTACCATTTGTTTCATAGGCCTTGATCTCATCACTTGTGCTTGGTCCATTTTCAAGTATGGTATATGCAGTCTTCACTGCCTGTGCAACATCAAATCCAAGGTAAACCAAATAGCCTTCCATCTTAACCTTCCAGAATGCATAGTTTGTGTCATCAAACATAAGGATCTCCTTGTTCATCATCCTAGATCTACCTCAAGTGGTCAAGACTTTCTCCAAGAAACCTTGCTCTGATACCAATTGTTGAATGAACAAGAAAATTGAGACGAGGGTTGAATCAATTGTATTCAATTACAACATCAAAACCCTCAACAGTAATCAGATCCACATGCATTCATTAAACCCTTAATTTGTTATAAAGTTTAAATATGAAATACAAATAATTGAAACTAAAACAACAACACCATACACAAGAGAATACCATATTTTCATGGAAAACCCTAGGAGGGAAAAACCACGGTGAGGATTAGATCATAATATAAGTAATTGCAAAATTGGTACAACGAGGCTCACTGCTAGAATAAGGCACATTGTCCAAAAGGGCTTACAACCTAGACTCATTATCAAAATAGAAAGAATAAAGAAGATAGAATGTTACACAAAGAACATGATCTCAATGCAACAAAGAATCCACCACAATAGCTACAACAACACTCACAACCTTCAAGAGATCAAGATACCTTCAACTCATTGCATTCATCAATCTTGCATTATAGCTCGCACTGCATTTCACATCTCTGCACTTAATTTCACATCACAACAATCAACTATATTCCACACTTCATCTTGCATCAAGTCACCTTGCATTTATATCATCCACAACTTGAAAAGCATCTTCAAGTTGGCTACACATAGCTTACACTTTACAAATTCAAAAATAGGTTGACACTAGAAGCATTCCCACGATGGATAGGAATAAAGAATACCAATACAAAAATTAATTGGGACCCAAATCAACACTCACACACCATGCTACACCTTCATCAATACTTAAAAATCTTTGAATGTAGTGTAAACACTAGGTCGATCGTTACCCATACAAACACCATTAAACTTTGAAGTACATGCTTCCTCAAATCCAAGGATAACTTGAGAAACAAACACCATGCTTCTAGAAAATATAAAATAATCCACAAACCACCTGAGATCCAACAAATTCTTCGCACTAACTCACACCTTCAGAATGCACAATCCTAGTACACTCAAACTACATTGCCAAACACTGTAACTCTAAAACTCATCTTTCAAAGTAAAACACCTCAAACCCACTTGAATGAAGTAAGCTATCAACACCATAAACTCACTTTTAGAACCGTAATCCCTAAAGCACAACTGCTAAGAAAAGTGGAGAGGAAAAATTTCTTCTAGACACCTCTATAATGCAACACTACAAATCTAGTTCACACACTAGTGAACATAACTTCTTTTGCACATTGATCCAAAAGCCCAAATTTTGGATATAGAAACTATGGACACCTCTAACCAACATATCCAAACCACACAAGCAAATCTTCAACCCAAAATAAATATGAAGAAAAACCAAAACACCTTGTTTCATTTATTTATTTATCAATTTTCTCAATATCCTCAACTTCTTTATCACTACCACAACCATAGCGAGAAGCTTATCAAAGCAACACCAATAACTTAACTAATGATAACATAATGCAACTAATAAAAGTAACAATCTTTATCAACCACTACAAAATTGAGACCAATGACAACACAAGCCTATTGACATCAATGACAACACCTTCATACTTGCAACACATATTCCATTTATTGTGGGAATGATTCGTTGGTTTGATCTACCTTTAGTATGAGAAATTTACATCTATTGCTACCATGCTTTCATTTTATTTGAATGTTAGACTTTTATATCCTTTTAGTATGGAAATGGTGAAGGAAATCTTACACTACACAACTTGGTACATGTTAGTGTGGAACAAGGATATGGTTTGATTTACATTTTCTTTCTTTGGTATTGTTCTTCTTCATGGATGCTTGTATTCACATGGTTGAGTGTGAAGAACTTGAGAGAACTATGGAGACAAATGGTGAGAGAGATATTGCAACATATTTGTTTACAAGATATGTAAATCATTGTATGCTTCCTTGACACTAGGTAATAGAGGAATTAGATACATCCTCTATTTAAAGTATTATAGGTAGACTTGGTATGCCTTGATCTATTTTCATAGTTTCCATTACTTATGCAGTGGAAGTTTCTAGATATATGTAAATTTGTTCGGTTTGATATTTTTGTTTTTTGATTACTGATGTGATGATGAGTTTGCATGTATCATTGGATTAGGATCTATGAGTTATGTAGTTGTGTGGGATGATCACCCATTTTATTGTAGAGGGATCAATCAGATTTGGATTGTCTATAACTATAAGATTGTTTCAGTGTTTGCAAACTTTGTTAGTTGGACTTATCTATGGTCAATTTTAAATTAGTATGTTGCATTTGAGATAGGAGGATGGATATAAAAAGACTTGATTACATTTTTGGGTTGGTATGTTGATGGAATGAAGTTTTATCTATGATTTGTATACCCTGGTTTGAGATATGGTTAGCTTGGACACGAGTTATAACTTATTGTGGTTGCTATTATGGTTGGTATGAGTAAGAACTACTCAAAGGCTTTTTTATCATTTGAATTTGATGTTTTTGTTCATGTAAAGATTTGCATAGGTTTCAATGACAAATGATATGTTTCATCTTGGTATGTTCCTTTTTTTCTTCCATAGGTGGCATGTTTGAGGATGTAGGGATATTTTTGCTTGATAGTGGTTATTGTGGTTGCTTTTGCATGTATCTTGTTAGATCATGAGACCATGACAAATATTTAGTTGGTACATGATTGGCTAAGGGATGTTTTTACCTTTTTTGTGATTCCTATGGGTGTATTTATAATGTATGATGTCAAGTGGGAGAATGTTAGGATTAAGTTGCCATATACCTTGTAATTCCTATATCATATTACATGGTTCCAAAATCCTTGGAAATTGTCCCTAGGCACTTAAGGTGTATTGGGAAAATATTTTATAATATATTTATTCTCACCATTGTTTGTAATACATTCATAAGGGGTGATGAGTTCCACTAGCAGTGGTAAGGGTGACTTGTGGATACGATTATTTAATATTGTTTTTCCCACTTGTGAATGCCTAGAATGAGATGATAAAAGATAAAGAAGAGGATAAATGAGTGATTGTTGGGATTCTCCAAGTGGGTGCTTGGAAAGAGGCAACATGTGTCTCTTGGTAAACCATCTTTTATTGAATTTAATGCAATGTTTAATTTCTAAGTTTGGGCACTTAAGTTGGAGGGAAGTATTGGAGCCAAAACTAGCATCCTTTCATATTCTGAGGAGGTAATCCAAGGGTTGGGGATGTTTGGAATGAAGGGTCATCTTTAGGAACCATTTTCAGGGCTTAAGACCTCTTCACAAATCTATGAAACCAGCTCCTTGGATGTAAAAATTAAAAGGAACAATTGAATGTAGCATTACTCTGCAGGAACAAGGACAAGTTGAGGCATAAAGAGGTTGTTCATAGATGCACATGTTCTACCATGCTATAGGAAAAGAGGAGAGTTTAAGTGAATGTATTGTAATCTCATTTATTTGAAGATAATGCATACTTGGCATCTCTTTTTGGTGGATTTTTTTCTTGAAAAGGTTTCTCCACATAAATCTTGTATTATGTGATACTCTTATTGTAGACACCTAAAAGTTATTTTCTAATGCCATCACTCTCCTATTAATTAAGTAATTTTAATTATTTAATTAAATCTTTCCATCATTTCACCTCAGCCTCTGATTAATTAAATATTATTTAATCACGTTAGTAAGGTTCATGTCCCTTATAATTAAATAAATCTAATATATTTAATTATCACCACTTTGTCTACTATAATTAAATAATTAATTCTAATTATTTAATTATTCACTTATCTTTCTTTCTCCATAATTAAATAAATAATATTTATTTAAATGATTTTCCAAATGGAATTTCCCTCTTACTTATTTTGAATTAAATTACTATTTAATTCAAAAAATCCATTTGCCTTTTTCTTCTATAATTAAATAATGTTGCCATTGTTTAATTATTCACTTTCCTCTTCGAACTAATTGATTTTGTCAAAAAACCAGTCACTTTCCTCATTCTTCCACCAATCTCATTTCTATCTTATCTTGTCTTGTCTAATTTCATCCATTGATCAAAATAAAAATCAATTGATCTCATTTGTCCATTTTCCATCCGGCTCTCTATAAGTAACACTGCTATTTATCATTTTGATATCTCAAAAAATCTAGAATTTGAATACAATCGTGCTGTTGAGATATAATTTTCTTCTAAGTTTTGCTAGCATAGTCTTAGGCTTGTCATTCTAGATTAAAATATGAGGGCCATCATCACAAAAAGGTGAAATGGAGAAGAGCTATGGAGGTCATTCAATGGGTGCATAAATTGGTATAATTGTTTCATCTTTATTTTATGCTTTCATTGTTCTTCGTAGTTGATTAGGATTTTAATGTTATTGATTTTAATCTATATTAATATGTTAATCTAAAATTCTTAATCACACTTATATTGTTGATTTGTGTCTTTTTATTGCTATCTTATGGTGATGTTATTATTTATTTATTATTATTATAAGTTCACATAAGGTAGTGTTGATAAGCATGATATGTTGGCTAATTTTTAGCATAAAAAAGAAGATAGATCTAATCATGGTAATTTCATTAAGATAACTTAATTTCAAATTTTCATATAAGTTTCATATTTTCATATTATAGTAGTCCAAGCTTTGTACCTCATCTATTGAAGTCATATTTGGATAGAGATTGAATTTACCAACAATTGGTATTAGAGAATGCATATTTCTTATAAAGTGTAACCAAAATCATGTAGTACCAATGAACATCCACAAAGATACATGTAAAACATGTAAACCAATCTGTTGTAATACATCTCTCACCTCAAGTCTCTATAACTCTCTCATGTTTTTCACATCCAAAATAAGAAAGAGATAAAGGAACCTCCATGTTGTCACCAAAGAATAATGAGCAACACATGACCAAAAAAATAATGATCACCATAGCTCCACATAAGACCTCAAATCTAATATCGTGTGAATACAAACATCTAGGAAGAAGAACAAGACCAAATAGAGAATCTGCAAATAAACAATTACAACATGTCCTTCTATGTACACATCTCTAAATACTAAGTTGTGATAAGTATGATCTCCTCCATAAAACCACAAAGATAATAGTATTATCCACATCTAACCATGAACAATATGTATGCATCTTAAACCAAAGGAAGATCAAACAAAATCCATTCCAAAACCAAGGGAATAAGCCCAATAACATCTTCTAAACTCAATATCTATGAATGAACTCACAATGCATATAAGGAGATAAAAATTACAACACTTATCAAATAAACCCTCCAAAACTAGCAAACCATAGCTCAAGATCCATATGCATGAGAAGATAAAGCATTAAACATAATGCATCTAAAAAATAATAATGATAAATACCTCTCAAATTATTATCCGTCAAGTAGACCAAGAGTGGGGAATGATAATGCTCCTCCAAGATATCCAAGTCATCATGACTCATCCAACAATAATCTCTTCATAGGTCCATGTTGAACTCGCATCCAACCAAGATGTAGGTTCCTCAAACTTTCCCATTGAAACCTCCAAAGAATAATCGTCTTAACACATGTCTCTAATCCCAAGAGATCTCCTAACTTCACCTATGTCTCCAAGTATCTATGAGCACCTACAACCAATCAATCCATTCCAAGCTCCAAATGCAACATCAAACTATCATGAAAATCTTAAGAAAATGACCAATGTACTCAATACCAAGAGAATCAAACAAGATCAATGTCATAGCTCCAAATGCAAGTATATAGAAGTAGGAACCCATACATGAAATCATGATCTCACATCTCCTCAAAAGAAGATTATATGCTGCAATAAACATATCATACTCCCAACAACACATGCATCATGCCAACACTCTAAACATGCAATCAATAGTACATCATGACATAATAAAATAACCGTTCTACCAAACAAGGATCAAATGTCAAATGAAAAAATGTAACCAACATCTCAACCAAAGACTCTAAGAGTCCTTTATGGAACTGGGATGACAACATCTCCTATCAATGAAACCCAAGATGTTAATGAAATATCACTACAACAAACATGATCCAAGAGTTCCTCCATAACACTAAAAAACATTGCAGAAGATTCATCCACCATCAAATGGTGAATCCACACCACTGTCACAAGCTCCCGTTGAATCGTGATATCAAGCTCTCCATGGCATCATAAAAACCATACCCTAAATTAAGATCCTCTATGGCCCCAATGCAATCAAATAACTCATCATCAAGAGCTCCCAAAAGGAAGAGTAAAACCATGATATCCAAACCAAGAAGATACATCACCATAAATAAATAAGAATCAATCTAACACTACCAACAATGCACCTGCATAAACAATCATGTCATGTCAAAGTCCTAAAGGCACAAGGAATATCTATGAAACCATGATCACCACCAAATTTACTAGCATCAAACTCCCATTATGTCACACATGTCTACATCATATAATCAACAAGCATAGGTCCCATATCATGACTATACCTAGTAATACCATCTCTGCATCTCAACATGAAAAATAAACAAGAAAAACAAGTGACTAAACTAAGCTAAATATTTAATATGCACTAATACTGAAGCATCTATGTGTATAGACAACCCACATCTGAGTCATATATGCAATATGTAAGTATCGACAACCTATGTAACATTGCACAACTCATAGATATGACAGTGCAATATACAAACTCAAGAATACATTGATAACCATGTCAAATGAGAAGAATCAAAGATGTACATGTGAGTATACAATGACTCAAACACCAAATAACCAATTCAATTTTCTATAAGCTCACAAAATCACCATAGTAAACAAGAACCCATAAACATCTTAGATAGAAATAACAAAAAATAAATCATTCCAAAACATATCCAAAACTAATCCACCATGTAGTGTTTTGAATAAGCTTTCTGTTGACTATAAGAAGTCAAAAATATAACTTTTTATGCACAAGTTATGACCTCTCCAAGTCTAAAAAGAACATCCAACTTCTAGCAAGTATTTCTCTATAAAAACATCAAAACCTAGGAAAATCACATATACCACATCAAATTACTCAGAACCACCATTCTAATGACTATAAGAAGTCTAAAAACCAACATTTTGGGACAAAGTTATGCCCTATGGAAAAAAGTTGTACAACTTTGCTAGTAGGTGGCAAGCTGGTGGTGGCATCTGAGTGGTGTAGGGTCGAAAGCCTAATAGAAGATTTAATTTGGATTATTTTTTTATGTTTAAGACTAGTGGATTATTAGTTTAAGCCTTGAAGGCTTGGGATTTCGATCCCCCATGGGACCAAGGCCCCGAGTCTTAGGTGTCGAAGTCCACTGGCTTGGCCAACAGTGGTGATACTACTATTAACAGGTACTGTAGGGTACCCTACTAGCATCAACTAGGGGTCATGGGTGAGTTTGCGGATCCCCCCACAATATTTTTTTAATTTCTTAATAAATTGCACAAGATAAAATTATATTTATTTATTTTTTAATTTTTTATTTTCCTATAGACTAAAGTGTACGACCATATGACAAAGGTTAGGAGGGAATTTTTTTTCCATAATGTTCTAAATAAGCTATTTTTAATGTCAATTTTCATCTCTCGGGCTTCCCTAGATCTCCTAGGTGCACCACAAATAAGAAAATATTGCAACATTATGCAAGGTGGATAACACACTTTTTCTTAACAAATGTGTCCAAAAACTTTACTTCCACAATGATCTATAATTGGAGGTTCGGTTATTTTGTTCAAATTATTTCTTCTTTAAGACTAATTAGGAAGTGACCTCATAACATAATTATAGATACGATGATACTTGCGAGGCATAACAGGGTATGATTTATTTTCATATACTTTCTCTTTAGTGCTTGTGTTTTAGTATCTCTTTTTAGCTTACTAGAAATTATGGTTGCATTACCTGTTCCTTATTATTCCTTGCCTAGTAGGGTAACTTTAATGGTGGATTATCTTTAAGTAATTGTTATTATTGGGTACTTTCTAACCAATCATTTTTTTTTAATTAATCTATTTTACCTTTTTATTATTGACAAAGTAAAATATTTATATTTTTAATAAGAAATCACCAAAATATTCTTTATCTCAAAGTTTATTAAATCACAAAGTAGAGTTCTTATTACAACCTATCTATAGGTTAAGAAAATGCTCACAATGACTTCTTACAATAGAACACAAAAATGATAAGTGTCTCAAACATTATTATGAATATCATGGTGATGTGACTCATGAGAAGTCACCTCATCATTTAAATATTATATGCTTACTATTACTAGTCCATCCTTCCCAGGTTAATCTAGGGAGGGTAATAATAGCAAGAGATGATATTTAATTAATTTTATTTTAATGTGATTCATGAGAAGTCACCTCATCATTTAAATACTATATGCTTATTATTATTAGTTCGTCCCAAGATAATCTAGGGAGGGTAATAATAACAAGAGATGATATTTAACTAGTTATTTTAATGTGACTCATGAGAAGTCACCTCATCATTTAAATATTATATGCTAAGTACTATTATTAGTCCACCCTTCACAGGTTAATCTAGGGAGGGTAACTATAGTGAGAGATAATATTTAACTAGTTATTTTGATATCTACTATGACAACTTGCTATAGTTGATGACTCATACTGTTTTTACTAGTTGCTACTTATATACTTATTCTTACTAAGTCAATCTTAGAACTTTATGAACTTATTTCATTGTAGTATACTTTGTTGAATATGAAAAATAAAATAAAATAAAATAAAAATTTAATCTATTTTACTTTCTTATTGTTGACAAAGTAAAAACATACACATTTTTAATAAGAAATGGCTAAAATTATAATGAATTTTTATAATACAATACAAAAGTGATTAGTGTTTCAAAATTTTACTATCAATATAATATCACAATTGTTTAAGTCATAAGAAATCAACTATCATTTAAATATTATATTGTCTATTATTATTATCACTTGTTTGTTATGAATGATAAGTGTAAAACATTGTTTATGAACTTAAAGAAAAAAAATCAAATTAAGATAATTTTAATGTCACATAAATATTATACTAATCATTATCATCTATACTTATATATTTAATAATACTCTATTTATAAATCTATCCTATATGTATATATCATATAATTAAATAACATTTAGTTGTTGTTATGGATAAAAATAATGTTTCTCTTGTTCCTAATACTTGTCTTATAAAAGAAGAAAATGAAGAGGGCGTGATTACTAGTTGAGAGCTTGTCCCTGATGGCACCCTACTAACATGTGGGGAAAATTGGATGACCATGAAACCTCTTTACAAGGAGGGGCATCACTCGTGTTGCTTAGTACGGGAGAGGGATCCATAGTGGAGTGGGGTCCAATAGTGGGGACAAAAGTAGTCCTCCGTGGGCCACACAATGGAGCATCTTAATATCGAATTGTAAAACAAATTTTATCCATAAAGTACACAAAAAACAAATCATGTGATGCCACATCAACACGCCAATAAAACATGACTTAGTGCACAACTATCAATCTCACTTTTTTTTGGTTCTTTTTGGACACCTCAACAAAAAGCATGCTGATGTGGCATCATATTTGATGATGTGGCCTTGAAACTTTACTTAGAAGCAGGTTAGTTGCCAAATAAACTATTGTACAAAATTGAGAGTGATTTGAAATTTTCACATAGGATTTTGAGAAATGTGAAGTTAGGGTGCTCCACTATGGGCCCCTCTCCCCTAGCTTTCTTTTATCTCTTTGGTTTGATGGTTCAAGCTCAGCCTCGTTACACTTCAAGATGTGACTTCTTCAACCCATCTTTCTTTTATCAATATGTTAAACCCCATTAGACTTTAAGATGTAACTTCTTCCATCCATTTTTTTTTTATCAATATATACAATACTTCTTTTTGACAAATAATACAAAACACTTATTCATAGAAAACATATTCAATACAAAATTAAATAATTTTAGAAAAACATCCACCACATATATTTACTAATTCTATCTATAACGCTTGTTTTTAAAATACTAATTTTAACTTTTTCCTAAATATTAATCATTTTATTAATTACCTTTTATCTCTAAAGAAGCAAACTGGATAAGTTAGGCTCACATCGATAAGTGGGAAAGAAATGCAGCAAGATACTTGTGCCATCTACCAGTTGTACCGACCATTACCACGCGGGGCACGAGTTTCTTCCCTTCGTATGAAACTGAAGGTCCACCGAGGAGAAATTTTAATTTTATTTTTTAAATATCTAATTTGATGTACCATAGATAAAAAGTATAATGTTTTCTAACAGAAACAGACTGAAGCACTATAATGGATTGTTGAATATAATGTTTTTTCAATTACTTTCAATTTCCCAATAAAAGAAAAATCGGTGTTAGGTAGCTAAACCCATGGTAAGCGCCGATGGGCTGGGTTAACCTGCTGAGCACTAAGATTATTTATATAAGGTGAGTGGAGAAGTTCAGGAACCTTGAGCAGAGAGACAAAATGGTGAAGATCTATGGTCTTGCTTTCTCGACTTGCACAACCAGAGTGTTGGCATGCTGCAATGAAAAGAAGGTCGAGTATGAGCTCGTCCCTGTTAATCTCATGGCAGGTGCCCACAAACAAAAACCTCATCTGGATCTCAATGTGAGTTGTTTTTGCCCCCAAAGGTTTATATGTGATTCCAATAGCACTTATTATTCTTGGAGATCGACATTTTCTTTTGACATTGTAGTCTTATTTGTTCTTTTGATCCGTGCAGCCCTTTGGACAGATACCTGCACTTCAAGATGGAGATCTAACTTTATTCGGTAAGGATGTTTCCTGTTTCAATTTCTTGCTGGTTGTCACTGATTTTCTTGGATACCCATTTGGTTTAGTGAAATAAGACTAAAATCTAGGACCTCCTGTTGAATTTGTGAGTTCTCTGCCTCTAAGATACGGACACTTTTGTGATTAGGGCTTCTGTTAAATTCTTCATTACAATTCAATCATGACCCATTTCTCGAGCTTAACTTGTAGTCTGCTCACAGTTTTATTTAGTTTCAACTGCTTCTTCAGAGAGTGAAACTTTTCCATTAGAGTCAATCTTCTTTGTATAAAAGAGGCTTTAATGCTGTTTGGGTTTAAAATTAGGAGTTTAGAATGCTATTTCTTTGCAGACATATAATTTTTATAGAATGAGTTGTTTCTGGATTTGATTATGTGATCTTGATTTTTGGGATCAAATTTCATATTTTTTCTGTTCATATTGTGTATAACTTTTGGTTTTGACTGCGTAAGTTTTTTTTTCTTCTTTTGCTTTTTGCTTTCGGATGATGGATCATAAAATTTGATACGAAAAATGGTAAAAGAAAACTCGCACAATCAAATCAGAAAAAAACAATTCATACTAAGGGAGAGGGGCCCATAATGGAGCAGGGTCCAATAGTGGGGATAGTAGCTCCTCCTAAACTGATGACCCAATTCAATTGAACAAATATCAGAATAAACATACTCTGTTTTTATAATCCATACTAGAGGCTGTAACTTGGTGGTCAATTAAAAATGCATTCCTAAGATTATAAGGGGGTTATATAACATTTACAGGAACATTTTACAGTCTGCTGGAAAGATCTCATAGATTATCATTTGTTTAAAGAAAAGAGTTCCAAAAACATTAACCTCAGCAGTGGCTGTTCAATTCCCCTTTAAGTTTTGGGGTTGTCAATTTCATCAAAATGGCTAAAATAAGATTGTACCAACTAATTAGGCCATCTTCTTCAATCAATTCAAATCTTATAGTTCAAAGGTATTCCTCAAAAGTTCTGATTCTTAAATTACTTATACAATTTAGAAAATTCCATTAGAGCCTAAATTTGATTTGTAACTTTATCTGTCAAGCATTTTTTCTCTTTCAATACTTATCCATTCAAAGTTGTCCTTCAAAATGTTAAGAAATTATAATTAAGTACAGCCATACGGCTATCAAATTAGGCCTGCAGGTTTCTCATGAGCATTCATTTTCATGGAACAGAGTCCAGGGCAATCACAAGATATTTGAGCAAGCAGCAGCAAGGCACTGATCTCTTAGGAGGTACAGTGGCAGAGCAGGCCATGGTGGACGTGTGGTGTGAGGTGGAGGCACAGCAATTCAATCCCCCCTGCAGTGCTGTTGTGCAGCAGATCGTCATAATTCCAGCGAGAGGAGGAAAGACAGACGAGGAGGTGGTGAAGATCAACTTGGAGAAGCTGAACAAAGTGTTGGATGTGTATGAAGAGAGGCTGGCTAAACACCACTACTTGGCAGGGGATTTCTTCAGCCTGGCAGACCTTCACCATCTGCCATATACTCACTACTTAGTGCACGCTGCAGGAAAGGGAGAACTCATATCCAGCAGACCCCATGTCAATGCATGGTGGGAACGCATCTCTGGCCGACCTACCTGGCAAAAGGTCACAGAAAACATGAAGAGATAAATATGCTTTTATTCTGCCTTTGACTGAAAGGTTTGAAATGCTGTTATCGCTTAATATCACGAGACTGTTACGTTCTACGGGAATAAAAACTAGTATAGTATCTTAATAAATACACGTTTCTTTAAAATTGGGGGAAATATCGTTTTGAGTTATTTTATTTTAGAATTAGTTATTTATTATATATAGATATGTAATTTTTAATTTTTAGTTAAGAAACAGCATTTAGATGAGACGGAGGTGTAATAATAGATTAATATAGATGAGTAAAATGATTTCTCTATTATAGAAGACAATGCAATTTTTTTAAATTTTTTTGTTTAAAATGTTAGCAATAAGGGGGATATTGATAATAAACTCATAGAGTTTGAAGAGATACATGGAGTCTTATAAACAACAAAAGTAGCATTGATGCACTTGGTTTGGTAGATTAACAATTGGTAATGGGTAGATGCACCCTGTCATTGCACCTTGTCATTCAAGTTCGGTGACATGTCACAACTACATATGTCCAAGAGCTTATTAATTTCCGTCAAAATGTTTGCCTAAAAAAATGTTGTAACAAGAAGTTGTTGATCTCACCCAATAAAGAAAATGGTATAGATTAATTGTATGATTATTATTTACACATTTTTTAATCTCATAGGATATGTTAATCTTTAATTATAAATTGTAAAGCTTGAAGATGTTACCATTTCTTAAGAGTATTTTCTTCCCTATCTAATTGGGCCTCAATGTTTTACTTATCTTAAAGATAAGCTTGAAGCAAATAGTTAATTCATCCTATTGTTTTGGGTGAATCTATTAGTTAGAGAAAAAATTATTATTTAACAAGAAGCCTTGTATTTGTGAAGGATCATAATTCTCCTCATGACTAGAGACAAACAATTATCCCATTATGCTCCTAATGTCCCTTGGCAAGAGGTATTAGTGATTGAAGATAGGAAAAAGCATCCTTTAAGTACTTGAAATTGCTCACAATATACAACTCATAATCTAAAAAATAAATACAGATGATATCATTGCCTTAAGCAATACCATAATGGAGGAAAATGTTTTTAGGTATGTGTAGACTCCACTTAATTTCTTTCAAAACGAACTTAAAACATCAAACACATGGAATTGAAACTAAATTATTGAGATATATATATGTATAAACTAGTTCTTATCTCATAAAGTGATGAACAATCGAGAGGCACTACAAACCATTGAGTGCAATTTAAGCCCTTTGAAATTATGCTATACAAAGGAAACCTCTAGTTCTATTATCATTTGAGCAAAGAAATGACAAGCAAATTATAGATTAAAAATGTTAAAAAATGAACCAAACTTGTACCAAAGATGGACCAGTCACCAAGAGGGTTGGTAGCTCAATTGTAGAGCACCCTAGTAGCAAATGGGAGGTCCTAGGTTTGACTCCTACTTGGTTCATGAATGGTTTAGCATGGTACCAAAGCTTAGGTCAATAGAGCCAAGGCAAGCTAGGATCCCTAACCACTTGGAATGTGGCTCAATGGGCGTGTTGGAAAGTGAGCCACGCTTGAACCAAAGATGGATTGGTCATCAAGAGGATTAGTAACTCAATGCTAGAGCAACCTAATAGCAAATGGAAGTCCTAAGTTCAACTCCTAGCTAGTTCTTGAAATATTTAATAAAAACAAAACATTATGACCACTACAAAGAGCCTATACATATGACACAAATATTCTAATGAAACATGTGATATTGAAACCTAATAATTATATTTCAATGCCTCCTAATACTCATATTTCTAATTATAAATTTCACAACCCTCTCTATTTCTACACTTTAACTACATAAACCCCATTTCACATAGGCTCTCATAATTTCCTTAGTCGCTTGCAACTCTTCAACCAACTTCTTAAAAAGCCCTGATCTTACTAAAATGGCCAAGCTAAGATGGAGACTTCATTACTCAAGCTCTCTGGTGTTGAATTCTACTTGTAGTGACTAATTGAGGAAGCCACTAGTGGAAGGCTACTTCAAAATAGCCTATTACAAAATAATGAAATGAATAAACAAAAACTAATAATTAGACAATCGAAGAATATAATTTTACAAGACTTCTACCTATTAGGTGAGGAGCCCAACCAATTATGACTTTTTGTTGACCCCCGATTCACTCATGAAAACTAGGTAGAAGAAGAACATCCTAGTGGTGTAGTGAAACTAGTTTAGGAAGATCCATAAGATGAATTATATCATTCTCTAGAAGAGACAAAATACATGCATATGGAGGATAAGAACATTGACTCTTTATAATTTATAGTTTGATGGAAATATGCTTGATAATGATAGTTAGCAATGGCATTGGATCTCTTTGCAATATTCTCATAGTATGATTTTATCATGCCTCAAATGTTAGATATATAAAGTGTGTATCATTTTAGGGATCACACTCATGTAAGGTGTAGATTTAGTCGAGGGAGTTTGGAGTACATGTTAGAACTCACCCAATTTTTTAAGCAGTGAGAGTACTACAAAAATATAGGTTTAAATCTATTGCCATTGGGCTCTTTCTCCAATGTGAGTCAAGGGAAATGCATGTTGATCGCAACAATAAGTGAAGGTATTAAATAAAGTGGTTCAAATTTTTAAATGTGACAACAAATTTAAAAATTAGGTGATGAGAAAAATTGTAGTGTGAGAATCATAATTATAGGCATGAGTGTCTGCATTAGAATCCTATTAGCTAAATCTTATGATTCCATGTATTATCAATTACACATTTAGTATGTCATGCTTTATAAGGCATGCAATCTTGAGATATCATTAATACAAGACACCACCACCAAATCAAATTTTATTCTCTATAGCATATTATACTATTGTGTGGATCTTTTCAAGCTCTATAATTTAGAAATAGAGGGCACCAACAACCTCCTAGATCAAAAGTTATGGCCTCTAGAAAGTTGGGCCTCCACATTGGAAATGTAAACATATGACATATAAAAGACTTGTAAGAGGGAGTTACACTTGTTGACCAAATTTTGATGTGTTTGAAAATGTATCATTTAAGGCATCTCTGATTAATTTGGTTACCCAAATTGATTGCCAATGCTAGAATCAATTTATCTTTATTATCTCTTAAAAGTCCAACACCCCTCCAAAGGCCATGGACTCCCTTTAGTTACACCATAAAAGTTTATCTTGCACCAATTTGAATGCAAGAGAGATCAAAAAATGTTTTTCCTTTGAGGTTTACTACCTTTGAAAGGGGAAGAAATGTCAAATTCTAACTTCTATGCAATTGCCACCTCTAGCTCCAATATAGAGACTCCAAAATTGTAAGTGAAAGAGGAAGAATCTTTTCCCTTGATAGCCCTAGGGAAGTTCTTAATAATTAGACATATTTTGTTAACTAGTCTACCAATTAGAGGTTTCAATTTCTTGAATATTTTGTTATTTTTTTCTTCCATAGACCCTAAACAATGTGGGGTAAAATAATATCCCATAAAAAATTTAAGGGTTGTGAATTAGGGACTTTTATTGTTCAATCAACCCTTGAACATCTAGAGGATAAAACCTCAAGAAGAACTTTGAAGAGGAAGATAATCATCCCCCACACTACTTATTATCATCTCTTATTTGTTATGAACCATAAGTGTTAAAATAAATTTGTTATTAATTATTTTAAAGGTTTTTCAAATAAGTATAATTTTTTAATGTCACATTAATATTCTACTAATAGCTATCATTTATATTTAAATATTTAATAATTCTCATAATAGTTTAATAATATTCTATCTATAAATCTACTTTATATGTATATATTGTAGTGTCAAAAAATGTACACCTTTACATTGTCACACTATGTTTGGGTCCCTTAATAATTTGGACTTAATTAAGCCTTTAATTAGCCCAATTATGCATTTAAAATCCTAATCAATCTCGTTTTCCAGAAGGGAAACTTGTATTAAACAATTGCAAACATTAATTAAATTGCCTTGGAATTAGAGTGTCCTGGATTTAGGTTCGAGGACCCATTCGCCCAAGGGTGAATGGGTTCCCCTTAAGTTTAGAACCCCAATTTTTAATCTTTTTGGTGGAATTTTTATGATTCAAATTCAATTTGCAATTGTTGGCCTTTGATGTTTAATTTTTGGGAAATTAGAAAATTACCTATAAATACAAGGTCCTTTTATCGATTCAAATACTAGAACTTTTTAAGAGACTTTAGAAGAGAAAATATTACTGTCAAAGGTGTTCAAGAGTAGATTTCTGAATCATCTACAACAACATTCAATATCCTATCATGATGTCAAAGTTATTTGCATTCATGCATATTTTTGGAGCTAACATTGTGATGTAGGTTTCAAGCATTCAAGTATCAATTCAAGCATCAAGGTCAACATCCAATCAAGCCATTTCATGAAAGATCAAGACCTTAGAGAGTGTTATACTTGAGTCCTCTAAGGGTTTTCATTCAAGGATTTTGGTGAGTTGCAACATAGCATTGTTCATTGATGTTTCAAAAGGATTGTCTGCTGAAGTTTTACTCAAATCTTCAAAGGGTTCTTGGATCTAATCTTTGAATTATGAAGGAATTCCCTTATGATGCAGAAGGTGTTTTAAAATAGGACATGTTGCAACACAATGCAGATTTGAGAAAAAAGCTAAGAAGGCTACTTGGTGGAATGGTAATTCACAACAACATTATACGGTTGTGAAGAAATATGATCAACATAGGAGTTTTTCTGAGGTGGTTGCTTCTGAACCACAGGGTCTTGGGGCATCCCCTTTGACTGCCTCAAATGGTGAGGCTGCTATGGCTTCCCCTATTGAACAAGTGATTAGGCCTCAGACAGCCAGTCCTAGTGATAGCACTATGACTTCTATGTCTGGTGGCTCTTCATATAAGTCTTTACCTAGGCAAAGGAATAATGATGAAATCTCTAAGACTATGGCGGCAGGCATTCATCTTCGGGATAATAGTGAGCTGGCTTGGCTTGACAAGGTGATGCATGTGGAGGAAGGCTGGATAACTGTAATGGGAAAGAAAGCTAAAATCTCAAGGCCTTCTTTTGACATGACTCTTTACTCCCACAAGAAAAATGCTAAATGAAAATCTTGAAGAGTCTTGTTTTGGAGCTAGTTTTTGGCTAGCTGCAGGCTGTCTTTTCTGTAGCCGTGTTCATATTTGTAAAGGGTTTCGGGTCCCTTCAAAACCTGTTTTAACCTTTATCAAAAACATAGCATTGTTCATTCATCATTCCTCCCATTCATGTTTCATTTCATTTCAAGGTTTAATTACCAAAATGGGGTTTGACCAAAGAAAACCCCTGTTCACCAAGAAAAAATAAATTTTCCCTCTCTTGTGTGTATGCAGATTTGCAGGTGAAGAAGGATTAAAGATTGATCAAAAGTTCAATTTTGCAAAGTTATCAAAGTTGTCATCATTATTGTCAACACATGAAAACTCAGATCTTGAATTTATTTTCGACTTCTTGACAGTGAAACTTGGGACAAACAAAAGCTCAAATCCATCTCTAGAGGACTTGAAAGTTGAGCAGAAAATCCCTACAAATACTATTTCATCATAGGGTGCATCTATTCTAGGAGGAAACTCAACAACTTTTGGTGACAGGTGCACAAAGTTGTAACCTTCTCAGATCTATTGAAAGTTTATTGATTCTAATAGAGTTATGCTTTATATTGATGATCCAAGTTTAATATTGCACAATTGGATTCATTTAGTATTTTTCATTTTCTCCCAAAAGTGCATTTCAGGTTGATTTACCCCATCCTCAATTATAAGGAAATTTTCAAGATCTTCAATAGGGTTGACTCACCTAGGGTTGAAAGTCATCCTACCTTTGGGATCTCATTTCCTAATGAAATAACGAAGATAGGCCCACACACACCATTTCCCATCCATTTTGGTGAACCAATTTTTCTATGTTTCATATATAATGATATACATTATTAAATATATTCAATTATTGTTATGGATAAAAATAAAACTTCTCTTGTTTGAGATATTCAAAGGCCTATAAAGGAAGAAATTGAAGACAGTGATTACTAGCTGAAAACTTTTCCTTGATGGCCCCCTATCGATGTATGGGGAAAATTGGATGATTGTGAACTATCTCCACCCACTAGTAATATAGCTTTCATTTCTTAGTGGCTTTCTTTTGTCTTGGTTTGATGATTTGAGCTTAGCCCCATTAGAATTTAAGATACGATTCTTCCACCCATATTTTTTTTATCAATATGTGTGATATACGCTTTTTATACAAATAATACAAAACACACACACATACAATTACTAGAACAAAAAACAAAAAATTTTACATCACTTACCACATATATTTAATAATACGTTTTAATTGATTGTCTAACCTTTAATTATATGCAGGGCATGAGTTTCTTGTAAGATTAAAGGTCCATTAAAGAGGATTTTATAATTATTATTTATTTTCAAATATTTAATTAAGGTAGCATAAATAAACAAGTGATTCATTGTATTTAATTCTTGCAATAAGATGTGTAATATGTTAGTTGGTTTGAAGTATTATTGTTAGAATAATTAATTTACCAATATGATTAATATAAGAAAGTTTTATTAATCACTTGACATATTATAGATTAAATTATGGAACTATTTTCAAAATTTTGCTTCTAAATGATGTTTAAAAGTTAGAATTATGTTGCAAATGTTAAACAAAGAGCAATTAAAATTTAATATGTTGCAATTTAATAATTACATTTGAACATTAATTCATTTAACTTTAAATTGATGAAACATGTTAGATTTTTTTGTAAAAAAATAATGAGGGTAAAAATTTATTAAATCACAGGAATAAAGATATAATCAGGAACTAGAACCATCAAAAAAACCATGCAAGGGAATCATATCCCAACCAAACCCACCAACAACCAACCTCAACAACTCAATAACCAACCATATCCTCTAGAATCAACCTATCCAAATATTGGACTTGATCTCAGGATAATTGCTCTCATGTTGAATTGACAATTGTACCTTAAAACCTCAAAACCCTCACAAACATTCAGATCCACATTAATTCAGTTAACCCTTAATGAAAGTAGATAATAGAAACAAAACCAAGTCAATACCATGCATAAAGAAACACCATATTTACATGGAAAACCCAAGAAGGGAAAAACCATAGTGAGGATTAGCTCACAATATAAAGTAATATCACTGATTACAAATGGCTCACTACCAGAGGGTTCACTACCTAGAAGAAAGAAAGGCTCACTACCATAATATAAAAGAAGATAGAGAAGAATGTTACAATGAGAAATCTATCTCAATGCAACAAAAAAGTCCACCACATCATCATTAATGCCTTCTCATTCTTATTGAAGATTAAAGACACCTTCTTCTCACTATATCTAGTAATCTAACACATGAAAGCTCACATTGCACTACACAAATTCGTACCTTACAACTCTACAATTAGCATCACACTCATCTATCTTATCATCCCTCAATAACTCAACACATATTTATACTGTCTTCAACCTTGATAACATTCTCCAAGGTCAGCTATGCACCTCAACTATGCAAATTCAAATTAGGTTGGCACCAAAGCATTCCTGTGGTGGAAAGGAATGAAGGTGAACCACAACACACCTTAAGTCAAACCTAATCCACTCATACACGCCACACAATGCTTCCATAAACACCAAAGAAACTCTGTAATTAGTCTAAACACCCAAGGTCAGTTGAACCCATGTAAACACCATTAAATAATCAAGTGCACGCTTCCTTTGATCCAAAAACAACTCGTAGACAACAAATTTCGTCGTATGTGTGAAAATGCCACTTCCACAATGTTTCAATTTTCATAAAATGCATTCGTTGCTAACAAATTTTTTCTCAGAAATCCTTGCAAAACATTTTTTTTAAAAACCGCATTTACAACTTGGACCCCTAACATAACGTGTTTCCTTCAGAATGGGTTTGTAAAGAAAGCTTGAAAAATTCCCTCCAAGGAGGGAGCAACCTTTTCCTATGGAAAAAGCCTCAACCTTCCCCTCACTAGGGGGCATTTTCCTCCTTTCAAATTCCTCGATGAAGTGAACATCTTTCAAAAGGACTCCTTGATGTTGAATCGATTCTTACACTTTCAAACAATGCATCCCTTGAGTTGACCCCTTTTCTTTTGAAGGGTTCCCAATGGATTCCTTTGAAAGCCTTCCAATTCGCTGATTGTCTACGTGTTTTCCTGCGTGGCTGCTTTGTGTTTCTTGGCATGTTTTATCTACAGATTAACATGTCACTTTGCAAGTGCATCTGTGAAGCCGCTTTTTGACTTTGTAGAGTCTCCTTACATTTGGGTTTCCTCCATGTGAGAGATCTTGGGGAATGTCTCCTTGCAGGTCTGCAGGCTTGTGAGGCACTTACATCTGAGCTTCCTTCATGTGAGAGATATTGGGGGATGCCTTCTTGCAAGTTTGTAGGGCCTATAAGGCGCTTACTTCACGGGGTTTCCTTCATGTGAGAGATCTTGGGGGTCACCTCCTTGCAGTTCTGTAGGCCTGTGAGATGCTTTCATCCTATGGGATTTTTCCATCATTGGTTTGAGGGCCTTCAATGTACTTTGTGCAACTTCATAGTTTTGCGGGGCTATGGAGTCTTTTGTTCAAAACTCCTCAAGGAGAGTACTTGAGTCCTTTTCCTGCCCTATGCTTTTGAGTTCACTACATTGTGGTCTACTTCCTTGACAATTCAAGTATACATTTCTAATGCTACTAACTGTTCGATCTACTTTACCGAAGCACTCATCAGTACTCATTCTTGCTAAAGTAGGGGAAAAATGTATAGGAATGATTTTGTATCCCTTACGCAAATCCCCTTTCACATACCCTCACCTTAGGACATCAAATCTGAAGGCAACATTCCACATCACCCAAATTCCTTCCATCTGCTTGGCATCTGTCCTTTGTGTTAGTGAGAGAATGTTTGTTAGGGATGAATGCACAACACACAAATGTCTATGTGATGTGCTGTCGTCCCTAATGGATTCTTGTGTCTGGAGTCGGTAGAGGTGTTACACACGTGATTGGGGCTGAATTTTAATGTCCCTCTTTAACCAATTGACCTAGAAATGGTAGATTCTTCCCCATTCTTCCTTCAAATTCATCCATTCTCACTTCATTTTCCTCTCTAGCAATTCTCTTAAACTCTCTAAGCAATTCCTCTTCATTCTTTCACTCTCAAGCAACATTCTAGCATTCCATTTTTTAGCATAGCAGTAGTAGAAGCATTCCATGAACTCCACATTGCAAGTGTGAGGCCATTACATATGTTGTGATCTTGGAGTCTTGCGAGAGCTCCCTTCACCATGGTTGTAGCAGTGTTGACTTTGCCAAGTTTGTAGTTTGCTTTCTCCTTCCATTGGCTAGTGAGCTTTTGGGTGGAGGTGGTAATGCTTCACTCCTCTCCTCTGTGATTAGGTTAAATAGAATAATATTGTTTGTAGTGCTCCTTGTTTCCTTTTCCTTTTCTTTATCACATACTCTACTCCATTGCTTTTTGACTGTCCATGGCGGTGGAAACACCAAAATGGGGGTCTGACTGAGGCAAGCCCCTATACAACCCCAAAATTTTTCCCTCAAGTTCTTGTGTGTAGGTGGACATATGTGTGGAGCTAGCTGGAGAACTAGAGCTTCTATGAGATCATCTTCATCACCCTAGTTCTTATTTACTTGCTTTATCATTTTAGTATTTATTTCCTATACTTTCTCATTCTGGTTTTACCATCTAGATTAACTAGCTAGGTTATCAGTAGGTTTTTTGGTAGTTTCTATTGCATTTATTATTTTCTAATTGTATGGATGCCAACGCGCTTGAGAGACACCGACATGTGCTGTTGTCCCATAATTGTGTTGTCGTCCTTGGACATAGAGCTATTTGAGACATAATACCAACTCCAAAAACTAGCTCGCCTAGCCTAAACTTGAACTCAGGTCTGAAGAGTGACAAAAGTGCTACACAATGCTCTTCATTCTTGATACTTATCCTTTTATAGTGAGGTAAGTTAGGGCAACCCTCCACTCTTAGATCTTTGTGACTTGGAGCCTTGGTGTGGTTGATCCCCCTCTCTTACAACCTTATCTCTATGAGATAGAAAGTGGACTTATCCCTAATATTAGGATATAAACTTGAATGTTATATTGATATTCAATGATAGGGTTGCAAGTTTTATTCTATGGTTATGCTATTATATCTTATTTTGAATTGGTGTCTATTTTGTTCACATAATTCTAAAAGAGGACACATTTTTTGGTAACCCAAAATCGTATTGTGAGAGGACTATGGATGTAGATGCACCAACTCCTTGCAAGTTGAATTACGTCCTCCAAGTGATATACAAATATAGTAAACATGAGAATATTTGAGGTATTTCGAAAGATAAGTCTTGTGATTGGTTCATGATCACTTGAATGTTACTGACTTTGATTGAAGCCTTAGGTTAGGAATAACCTATTTTGTAGGGTTGTCTATGTGATTATCAATTGATGCAAGCAAGTTAGGATTAACATATATGATCTAATTGATCATTTGATTGTTGATTATATTTTCAATTGGAGTCAATTTATTGATAGGACCATACTTTTGAGTGAGTCCTTTATTAATGAGATTATACTTTGATTGAAGTCATTTATTGTTGAAGGTTATAGTTTTGAATTGAGGTCATTTATTGATAAGTTTATACTTTTGAAGGGAGTCATTTAATGTTGAGACAAACCCTTGATTTATGACTTTTATAGTTGAGATTATACCTTTGGTACTAGAGTCATTTAATGATGCAATTTTATGCTACTTTGTATGGTTAATTGGAAAGTAAGAGTTACTTTGAAGTACTTAAGTACAAGTGTCATAGTAATCATAAGAGGGAAATATGTTATTCCTAGGGTTAGGATAATCCAATGAAGGGGATAGCCTATGCATAGATTATGAATGGTCAATATAAATTGAGCTAGGAAGGTGGGTGAAATATATGATGTTCACTTATAATAATGAGGGAATGAAATACTTCAAATGGCCAAAGTATTGTAAGTTGCCACTGTTTACACTATCAATCACTGTGATCCAAGTTAACATACTAGGTTGAGGAATGTCATATATGTAGGTTGTAGCCACTGTGTGACAAGTCTAGATATGTAGGACACAACACCAAGCTCAAAAATGGTCAATATGTATTATGAGGTTACCAAATCAATCTCTTCGTCGAAGGGTAGGGCCATCTATTAGTTTGATAGTTGTGTGGGGGACCGCAATTAGTCCAAGGTTGGTAGAAAAGTGCTTGATTGATGCTTCTCTTCATCAGTTGGTGACCAAGATTTGGATGGGGATTTCCAAGACTATTCGTACATCTATTAGCAATAAGCTTTGTGGAGCCTTGTTTATGTATTTTGTATCCATTATAATGGAATTATTGTAAAAGAGAAATGATATCATGTTATCATGTCCTATGTATTCATTACTTTGGAAAAGTTGTAATACTTTGATATAATGCAATGTAATAGTTTGGAATGATGTTTATTTCAAATGTGCATATTATTCTTGTATATGAACAAAAAAAATTATTGCTAAGTTTGGCAATGTAATCTTATTTACTTGAGGTTAAAATCATGGTAAAAGTGTTGGGTTAAACAATGGGCATGTTACAAGAAACACCCAAACACTAATTGTAACCCCCATAACACACTAGGATACCCCACACACTAGCAAACCTCCCCTCCACACGTAGGAAGAATAAAAAATGGTGGCACATCTCATAGCTAGGGCCTGTGGGCCATAGCTTGCAACACCTCTCTTGTCACCATCTTAGTCTCAACTCATAGTTCAATATTTTAAAAATGAAACATGTTAGAATTTACAAATATAACATTTCTTGAGTAACCTATGAAGAAAATAGATATAAAATAGATTAAAAAATAATAATTTTTCATTATTCTTTATTAAATATTGCTTTTCTTATTATTAAATTTTAAAATATTTTAAACTTGTAGATGTAAATTTTATTATCAATTATTTTAATCACAATCTTTCATATTTTCTTTATTTTACATTTTCAATAAATCAAAATTGATTGAAATATGATTAAAAAATAACATTCATTGGTCCACAATCCTTTAAATAAAAAATAATGTCATATAGGACAATAAATAGAATCAAATTGCAATACTAATTTTTTATAGTCAAAATTAAAAAATCACATTTGATATTTTTTCCTATTGTTAATTTTGAAAACATTTTAAACTACTATTTTATTATTAATTATTTTAATCACAATCTCTCATATTTTCTCTATTTTATCTTTTCAATAGATTAAAATTGACTCAAATATCATAAAAAAAAGTTTGCATTCATTGATCCACAATTTTTAAAATAAAAAATAATGCCATTTAACAAATAAGACAATAAATATATTCAAAAAGTGACATGAAAATATGTTGGCACTATTAAATTTTTCATAGTCAAAAGAAAATGTTACAAGATTCCATATATTAAGTCACACTAATAATACTATTCACAACTATCATGGAATAAAATGATAGATAAATTATTTTTGATATTTTTTATTATAGTTATTTTAAAAAATATTTTAAACTAATAGATGCAAATTTTATTTATTTATTTATTAATTATTTTAATCACAACTTCTGATATTTTTTCTATTTTACTTTTTCAATAAATTAAAACTGACTCAAAAAATAATTACATTCATTGACCCACAATTCTTCAAAAAATAATGTTATTTACAATAAATAGAATAAAACAATAGATGAAAATAAATTTTGCACTATAACTTTTTATAGTCAAAATATAAAATTTTAAAAGATTTCATAGCTTATGCCACACTAATAATACTATTTACAACCATCATACAGTAAAATGGTGGATAAATTAATTTTGATATTTTTATTATTGTTAATTTTCAAAATATTTTAAACTAGTAAATACAAATTTCATTTATTTAATTATTAATTATTTTAATAACAATCTCTCATATTTTCTCTAATTGACTCATAAAATAATTACATTCATTAACCCCAAATCCTTTAAATAAAAAAATAATGTCATTTTTTATGAAATAGGATAATAAATAAAATAATAAAAGGATGAAAATAATTTTGCACTACTAACTTTTTTTTAGTCAAAATAAAAAATATTAAAAGATTCCATAGCTTAGGTCACACTAATGATACTATCACATCTATCATTCAATAGAATAATAGATAATTTAATTTTGACATTTAAATACAAATTTAAAAATAAATATACATTAGAAAATTTGGTGAAACTATTTTAATTCTAACATCTCATTCATTCATTTATTAACAATTTATAAAACCTAAGGGATGCACAAGAACTAAAAATATGATAAAGAGTTTTATTTACTATAATTGATTTGTATAAATATCATGTCTTTGATGTTTCAGCTACTCTCAATTTTCATGTTTTCCAAACCAAAAAAAAAAAAAACTATATTAAATAACTAAACCCATGATAGATACCCATAAACTAACTTGTTCAATATTAAAATTAATCTATATAATATACACCAATATATATCATTTTGAAGATCTATTTTATAATTGAAATACCATTGATGATTATGTTTACCTATTTAATTTTGATAATGTTTTGGATAGAGATAAGAAAGTGATGTAGATTTTTTTAAATAAATATATATTTATTAACTCTCTTTCCTTTTTTGTTTTCTTTTGTTTTTTATATGGATAAGATTATGGCCGTGGATTTTTTAAAATAATTATTGTGTGGCTTTTTTATTTTTTTAAATAAATAAATATTGTTAAATGTCCATTGTTTTTTTATTTGATAATGTTTTGGATAAAGATAAGAAAGTGATGTGGATTTTTTAAAATAAATATTTCTAATATGTCGTGTTTTTTTATTTTTTTAAATAAATACATATTTATTAATTCTTTTTTCTTTTGTTTTTGATATGGATAAGATTATGGCTGTGGATTTTTTTAAATAATTATTGTGTTGCTTTTTTATTTTTTAAATAAATAAATATTGTTAAATGTCTTTTTTGTTTTGTTTTTCTTTCATAAATTGTGCTAGCCTCCTATAATTATTGTGTTGCGTACTCTATAATGTGAGGGCTATTGTGCATGAGTCAGATTGTAGCTGAGTTGGTCCAATGTATGCAGTGTTGCCGTCTAATATCGATTCCTTGGAATGCTCTTAGGCTTAGAGCTAGTCTTGTGCTAGCCAAGTTGTTATCAGAGATGACTATGAGGAATGGAGTCTTGGACTTCCGAGACACAAGCTTAGTCAGGGACTTTGTTAGAGCTGTGAGATCTTGTTCTAGTGCAGCGACTTTGAGGATTTGGGTCATGTTGGATTCTTGTGCGCAATGCTCTGCTGCAAAAGAGAGGGTTTGAATGGTGACATTTTGGGTGTTGCTCATTTCTCTTGTGCTAACCTCCTATAAGCACCCTCCTATAAGCACCTTGCTGCCATTGTAAGGTTATGTCTCTCCATAGTCTCATTTCCTTTTTTCAACTAAACTTATTTTTTCGTTATTTTTCATATAAAATAACAATCTATATTAAATAGCTAAACCAATGATATATGTCAATGGAACGAGTAACATGCTCAAGACTAAAATTATGTCTTCTAGAAAGCAGTCATATTCAATATAATTGAATTGTAGAATACTGAATATCATGTATTTGATGTTTCAACTACTCACAAACTACTCACAATTTCCCTGTCATTCAAATAAAAGTAAAATATATTAGCTATCTCAATCCATGGTAAGCGCCGAAGGACAGGGTAAGCTGTTCAACGTAAAAGTTATCTATATAAGGTGATTGAAGAAGCAAAATAATCTTCAACTTGGATACAGAATGGTGAAGATCTATGGTCTGCCTCTTTCGACCTGCACAACCAGGGTGTTGGCATGCTGCCATGAAAAGGAGGTCGACTATGAGCTCGTCCCTGTTAATCTCATGGCAGGGGCCCACAAACAAAAACCTCATCTGGATCTCAATGTAAGTTGTTTTTTCCCCCAAAGGTTTATATGTGACTGCAATTGCATTTAGTGTAAGGCATATGAATCTTAAAAAAATATGTGGAGATGACATTTTTTTTGACACTGGTTTTATTTGTTCTTTTGATCTGTGCAGCCCTTTGGACAGATACCTGCACTTCAAGATGGAGACCTGACCTTATTTGGTGAGGATGTTTCCAGTTTTGATTTCTTGCTGGTTGTCACTGATTTTCTTGGAATACCCATTTGGTTTAATGAACTAGTTAAGACTAAAGTTGTGAGATCTTATCTGGTTTAATGAAATTGTTAAGACTAAAATTTAGGACCTATTGTATTTGTGAGATCTCTGTCTCTTAGCTGCTGACAGCTTTTGTGATTATGTCTTTTGGTAAACTCTTCATTACAGTTCAAGTATTACCCATTTCTTGAGCTTAATTTGTAGTCTGTTTGTAGTTTGATTTAGTTTCAACTTATGATATTGTTATCAGAATTCAACCGTGTAGTTTTTCGAGTCAAATTTATTGACCCATGTTTCAAGAGTAGTGGTTCACAAGAACCCATCTCTCATGATAATGAATGGTCTACTTAGCACTCATTGCATTTAGGTGATGCTCACAAAGGTGAAGTATTGGGCCTTCCCGAGAGATCACCCATCCCAGCAGGGTCAATCTTCTTTATATGAAAGAGGGTTTAATACTGTTTGGGTTTATAATTAGGAGTTTTAGAATGTTATTCTTTTGTAGATATGTAATTTTTACAGTTTATGATATTAGAATCAATTGTTTTTGGATTTGACTGAGTGATCTTGATTTTTCGGATCAAATTTCATGAATTTTTTCTTTTGCTTTCTGTTTTCTGATGATGGACCATAGAATTTGATGCAAAATGTAGAAGGAAACAATTCATGCTTTAATGCTGTTTGAGTTTATTATTAAGAGTTTAGAATGGTATTTCTTTGCAGACGTGTAATTTCTACAGTCTATGATATTAGAACAAACTATTTCTGAATTTGACCGTGTGATCTTGACTTTCGGATCAAACTTCATAATTTCTCAATTCTCTTGCTTTCTGTTTTCTGATAATAGATCATAGAATTTAATCCGAAATATAAAAGAAGCAAACTCACATAATCAAATCCAAAATCAATTCATGCTAATGATATCTCCTCCCAAACTGACGATCTGATTCAATTGAATAACAAATATCAAGGTAAACATACTTTGTTTTTATGATCTGTCAACCATTTTTTTTTCTTTAACAGTAATCCTTTCAAAGTTGCCCTTCATATCCTAAGAAGTTATAATTAAGTAAAGCCATACGGCTACCAAAGTTAGGGCATGAGATTCCTTATATGCATTCATTTTCTTGGAACAGAGTCGAGGGCAATCACAAGGTATCTGAGCAAGAAGCAGCAAGGAAAAAGCCCGGAGCTGTTAGGAGGTACCCTGGCAGAGCAGGCCATGGTGGACGTGTGGTGTAATGTGGAGGCACACCATTTCAGTGCACCCAGCTCTGCAGTTGTGCTACAGACTGTCATACTTCCAATTAAAGGAGGAAAGACAGACGAGGAGATAGTGAAGAGCAATGTGGAGAAGCTGAGCAGCGTGTTGGATGTGTATGAAGAGAGGCTGGCTAAAAGCAAGTACTTGGCAGGGGATTTCTTCAGCCTGGTAGACCTTCACCATCTGCCATATATTCACTACTTAGTGAATGCTGCAGGAAAGGGTGAGCTCATATCCAGCAGACCCCATGTCAATGCATGGTGGGAACGCATCTCAAACCGACCCGCCTGGCAGGTGGTGGCACAAAACATGAAGAGATAAACACGCTTTTATTACACCTTTGACTGAATGGTTTGAAATGTTGTCATCACTCAATAGCACGGGACTATGACGTTCTATGGAAATAAAAACTAGTATAATATCTTAAATAAATAAATAAATAAAATGGGTGTGTTTATATGGGAAGACTTATTTGTTCTTACCTTCCTCATAAACAATTGGTGACAAAATAAATTAATAAGATGTTAGAATTAAAATATTTTGATCAAATTTTTTTAGAGTATATTTTTTTTCAAATTTGTTTTAAAATATCAAAATTACTATTGAATAATAGTTGTGATGTAAGTTATAGAATTTTTTATCTTTTTCAATTTTGACTATAAAAATATTAATAGTGCAAATTTATTTTCATGGCACTTTTTAATTATATTTATTGTCTTTTTGATTTTTTTTTTTTAAAAGGTGCAATGCACCCATATTATTAGGGGTAAACGCTTTTGACTGGAGCTATGAACCGGATACAAGAAACCACAAGAAACAACCAGACCCGTGAGCACAACAGCCAGCGAAGGCACAAAGGCCTGCAAACACTTTGGCCCAGCGAAGATTTTAACCCTAGTGGCCGTCACTACAACCAAGTGAGTTGACCACCGAACCACGCCGTCATCGACATTGTCTTTTTGATAAATGATACTAGTTTTTATTTAAAAGATTGTGAGCCACTATAAAAAAAATTAATCATATTTGAGCCAATTTTAATTTATTGAAAATATGAAATAGAGAAAATATGAGATATCATGATTAAAATAATTCATAATAAAATAAATAAAATTTACATTTATTAGTTTAAAATATGTTAACAATTAATAATATGAAAATCAATATTTAATAAAGGATAATGAATAATTATATATTTTTAATCTATTGCTTCATAATTACTCAAAAAATGCTATATTTGTAAATTTAAAGTTAAATACATTCATGTTCAAATTTAATTATTAAATTTCATCATATTTAGAGCTTTAATTCTTATTTGACAGTGCCTCTCTTTGATTATCATTTGCAACACAAATCTAACTTTTGTGGAATTGTTTGCTTCTTTTATTTTTAACTTTTAAACATTATTTAAAAGTACAAGCTTGACAGTAGTTAACAATTTTATTTCTAGTATATGAAGTGATTTAATAAAATTTCATTATATTAGTATTAGCAATACTTTAATTCAACTATCATTAAACATTTTACTGATAAATTTATTTATTTTATATGAATACATAAATTTTAATTTTCAATTAAAAATAGTATTTATATAAGGTATAATAATTATGTCAATAAAAAATGATCAATAGAAAAATCTCAATAACAATGAAAAGGATATAAATAACAATTCATAAAACTTAAAAAGACACATTAAATCTTATAAACAACATCCAATATTAGCATTAATGCATTGTAGTTTGACAAAAATGTTGCAATCTCACTCAAAATGGTACATGGATTAAATATATGATTATTATTTATTTTATTTTTTTGACCACAGGACACACTAAGGCTTAATTATAAATTTTAAAGCTTCAAGATGCTATCATTTTCTTAAAGGCTTTACATCAGGCTATTTAATTGGGCCTTCACACAACATCTATTAAGATAATCATGAAACAAAATGTCAATTTATCTTAGTATTTTGAATTTTTAAAATAATTTTCATTTTGACTATAAAAATGCTAATAGTACAAACTTATTTTGTCTCTTTTTAATTATATTTATTGTCTTTTTGATAATGGCATTATTTTTTATTTAAAAGGTTGAGACCAATACAATTTTTTAATCATATTTTGAATCAATCTCAATTTATTGAAAAGATGAAATAGAGAAAAAATAAAATATTGTGATTAAAATAAGTAATAAGAAAATAAATAAAATTTACATCTATTAATTTAAAATATTTTAATAATTAACAATAAGAAAATCAATATTTAATAAAGAATAAAGAATAATGGAAAATTATATATTTTTAATCTATTTTATATTTAGGGTGGAGGGCCTAGCTCGATTGGCTAAAGCATCTTGTTGCAGGCAAGAGGTCATGAGTTCTAGTCTCTCCTCTATACTTGTGGTACTAGAGCATCACATGACGATGCATTGCCTTAGATGACATTGCTTGCAATTTATATAAACATCAAATAATATTGACTGGCGATATATTTTAACTCACCCAATCATTTAGGTTTAGTGATATGTTTTAACTTACATGTCTAAGTTCTTATTAATTTCTAGAAAAAATATTTACCTAAATAAATGTTGTAGCAATAGGTCGTTTATATCACTCAAAATGCTATAGATTAAATATATGATTATTATTTATAATTTTTTAATGGTGATATGTTTTAACTTACATGTCTAAGTTCTTATTAATTTCTAGAAAAATAATTTACCTAAATAATTATTGTAGCAATAGGTTGTTGATGAACCACAAATTTTTGTAGGATAAGGGTTGTCTTGCACTTCTACGGTTTTACACCTAAAAGGAGAAAGGTATCCCACAAAAACTTGGGGGTTCGCTCAAGACTAATGCTAATATGATTGAAATGTGTCTAAATGGAACGCCCTAAATGCAAAGAATTGATAAAAGAGATGAATTATTAATGCAAATTATTTGAAAACACATTATGATATGCAAAAAGATAGATTAAATGCAATATAGAACAAGATAGAAAGGCTAAATAGAAAGAGTGCTCCTAGAAATTGACAGAGGTTGAAATGAAGAATACAAATGTCTTTGAAATTTTGGAAATTCTCTTTTTTTGGCCAACTAGGACACGTACACCTAGCTAAGTGACTTAGTCCCAGATCTGAGAAACTTTTTTGGAGCCCCTTTCAACCAAATGGGTATCTATATCTACAAAAAAAATTGAAAAACATGTGTAGTGGGACTAATTCACAACTGTTGGTGACTTAGTCCACTTTGGATTTTTTGAAAATCCAAAAGTGGAAACGGAAGCCCTCAATCTACACTTTGTACATTCTTGCTGAAACCTAGATCCGATTCTATGAAAAAACCTACAAAACATAATATAATTTGGTTTCTAATGGGGGGTTTGCCTTGGTCAAACCCCTAGTTGGTATCTAAATCTTGAAAAGATAATGAAAACTGCATAAAACCCTAGCCTTAAGTGTGTATAAGACTAAGATTTATTTCAAACAAGATGCAACCCTATTCTATCATGCAAGAATACAATGCACAAATGAAACTAGAATGATGTAAGACTCATTCCAAGAGACCCTAAATCACATTAGAAATGAATATTAATAACATACAAACCTTCCTTAGGCTAAAAATAGAGAGAAAATGGAAGATGGAATCACTTTGAAAACAAGTCCTTAGGCTTGATTTGCTGGCTAGTTGAATCTCCTCAACCTAGATTCCTCCATGATTCTCCATAGAAATCCATAATCAACCCTTTGAAATGTGAGATCTTGGACAAAAAGTGAGCTTGAGGACCTACAAAAACCCTAGCTTGCTATCCTAAAGCTTCAACTTTGTTGTAGAGAGATTAATAAATCTTCTTGTGAAAGATATTCAACACTTGATTCTTGAATATGTTTGTTGAAATGACTAAATGTTATGAAAAATGACCTAAAAAGATATATTTATAGGCCTACATTCAAACCTAATTATTCATTATTTTGACCTCATAGGCGATATCCATAAGAAATTTGAATTAAGTCAGTTGTTTTCCCACTCAAAATTGAAAAATCCCCCAAAAGGGACTAAGTTGCCACTGCAACATAGTCCCACCAAGGGTTTTTGAGGTGGGATTTTTAGAATTTGAATGATTTGAATGTTGTTTGTCAAGATTTGTATGATTTATGGGTGGAATAAGCCTCAACCTATCCAAAATAATGAGTCTTAGGGGCCTATAAATGGAAAATTTAAGGAATGATTAATACAAGGGTGCCAAAATAGGTCCAAATTAAGTGCAAAATTGCCTCTTTCTTCAAGAGTATACAATTTTTTGCGACACAACTTTGATATCACTCAAAATGGTATAGATTAAATATATGATTATTATCTATAATTTTTTAATGCCACATGAGATATTAATATTTAATTATAAATTGGAAATCTTGGAGATGCTACCATTTTCTAAGAGGTTTTACATCCCTATCTAATTGGGCCTCAACCCAATACTTATCTTAAAGATAATCATGAAGCAAAATGCCAATTCATCTTAGTGTTTAGTATGAATCTATTAGTTAGAGAAAAAACTATTCTTTAATAAGAAGCCTCATATTTATGAGGCATCATACTTCTCACCATGACTAAAGGAAAACCATTATCTCATCATGTCCTCCTAAATTCCATTGTAAAGAGGTTAGTGATAGAAGAGAGAAAAAAATTATTTTAGTCCTTGAAATTGCTCCCAATAGGAAACTTAAGCACGATATAATTTATCATCAAGATTAATCTTGATAATCTACAAATATACTTTTGGATGATGCTGGTGCCTTCTTAAGTAAGACCATAACAGAGAAAAATATTTTCAAGTATGTGATGACTCCACTCTATTTCTTATAAAAAATCCTATACAATCAAACACATGAAATTGAAAATAAATTATTAAGACATATATGTAAAAATGAGTTCACATCCTATAAAGTGATAAACAATCAAGATACTACAAACTAATGGGTGTAGTTTAAAACATTTGAAATTATATTGTAGAAAATAAAACTCTTCTTCTACTATCATTTGAACAAATCAATTACAATTATATTATAGATTTAAAGATTATTAGAAAATTAGCAACACTTGAACCAAAGATGAATTGGTCACCAAGAGGGTTGGTAGCTCAATGGGTAGAGCAACCTAACAAAAAATGGGAGGTTCTTGGTTCAACTCTTGGCTATTCTAGATGAGAATTTTAATTTGGCATTAGATCCTAGGTTAGTAGAGCCAAGCCAAGAAGCATTTGTAATGTGGCTCAAGGGGTGTGTTGGAATATGAACTAGACTTGAACCAAAGATGGAACAATCACCAAGAGGGATGGTAGCTCAATGGTAGATCACCCCAATAGAAAATAGAGGTCCTATGTTTGATTACTAACTAGTCCATGAAAGGTTTAACAAAAACAAAACATTATGAACACTATAAAGAGACTATAAATATGACACAAGTATTATCTTTAAAAAGATGTGATATTGAAACTTTACAATTATACATAGATGCCTCCTTATACTCATTCTTTTAATTATAAAATTGATAACCCTCTTTATTTCTACACTTTAACTACATAAACCCCATTTCCCATAGGCTCCCTCTTAAAATATTTAACCAAGATTATAACTATTCAACCAACAAAATCTCCAAAAAGGCTTGATCTTGATAAAATGGCCAAGTTAAGATGGGAACTCCATTACTTAATCTCTTTGGTGTTTAATTCCATCTATTAAATTATTACAAAAAATGAAAACTAATTGAAAATAATAATAATCAAACAAAAAAGAATGTAATTTTATAGGACTTATGTACCCATTAGTTGAGGATCCCAATATGAGATGAGGGTAAGTGCACAAATGAGGGGCCAAAAAGGGTCTTAAGTGACCACTTTTTTTCTTTCTAAAATCAAGAAATAGTGACCTTGGATGAGAAATTGAGGATATTTACACTCAAAATTATAAGATGCAACAAAAACAAGGACAATAGAGCTCCAAATGTACTTTCTACATACTAGTAATTTTTTTTTGAAAATGGTAGAGATTAAGGGGTTCAAACAAGTTACCCATGCAAATTGGTCCTGATTTTTTCAAAAAAACAAAGATAGCATCTGTTGTGGGTAAGTCAAAAGGTTAAATTTTTTAAGTATTTTTAAAATCGATTTAGTGAGAAATTAGCTAACAACATTTATTACAGTCTCAATTTTTTTTTATAATTTTTTAATGAATATGATTTTTTATGAATTTTCAAAATGGACACATCTTGAAAAAAAAATTGACTATGCTAACCCTATAATTTTTGAAAACTAATAAAAAATCAAGAATTTTTTTTGAATATGTGTAGAATAGAGTCAAGTTTATAAAAATGTAATTTATTTGAAATTTCAATGAATGGTTAAAAATAAAGTAAAAAATACCAAATAGTGGTTTTTGACAAAAAATGGATACACCAACAAAAGAAATTAAAGATGAAAGCCTTAACATAGTCAAAATGTGAAAAAAATTACATCATTAAATAGCTAAGAGAGAGCTTAACATTACCCAAGTGTTTGTTTTAATCGAACTTGAAACACGTGCAAACCTAATGGTTAGCATGAACGAGATTATGTGAAATTTTGTAGAATACGTTGAAACACATTTTTGGCTTTGCAAAGGAAATCCAAGCCTTTTGGTTGGAAATCTAAGGAAAATCCAAGTCAAAGTCTTGTAGATTCCCAAAGCAGGACAAAATGTGAGCACATTATAACACGCTTGCATTATGTCTTATCTTTGACATAATGTGAGTGTGTTATAATGCATGATGTTATGTCTCACTTGAAATTATTTTTGTGTACAAGTTTTTTAAATGTACATTTTATGAATGTATGTATGCATGCATGTATGCATGTATGTATGTATGTATGTATGTATGTATGCATGCATGTATGTATGTATGTATGCTTGTATGTATGTATGTATTTATGTATGTATGTATTTATTTTTGTATGTATGTATGTATGTTTGCATGTATGCTTGTGTGTACATGTATGTTCATATGCTTGAATGTACTTATACACATGTTTGCATGAATTGTTGTATTTATGTACATATATGTATGAATGCATGTATTTATTGTGTCATCCATTTCCTTAGAGCGAGTATTCAAAATTAGGAGGGGTACCAAAGTTACTTTAAAAAGTATCAAATTTATACACCAAAATGGTCAACTTGAAGCTCTAGAGTATAAGGTTTAGGGATGAGGGTTGAGGGTGTAAGGTTTAGGGTTTAAGGTGTAGGGATGAGGGTTGAGGGTGTAGGGTTTAGGGTTTAAGGTGTATGGTTGAGGGTTGAGGGATAGTGTTTAGGGTTGAGGGCATAGGGTTAAGTGTATAGGCTATAGGGATTAGGGTTTAGGATATTATATATAAGGTTAAGGGTTTACAATTTAGGGTAAATTAGGGTACAAGGTTGAATGTATGGTTTAGGGTTTAAGTATGGGATTGAGGGTTGAAGGATTATAGTTGAGGGTATAAGGTTAAGTTTATATGCTATATAGGGATTAGGGTTAATGATATTGGGTATAGGTTTTGGGGTATGGTTTGAGGGTTGAGGGTATAATGCATAGGGTTAAGGGTTGAGAGTGTAGGTTTTAGGGCTTAAGTATAGGGTTGAAGGACAATGTTCAAGGTGTATGGTATATGGTTGAGAGTATAGGATATATGGATGAGGGTTGAGGGTGTAGGTTTTAGGGTTTAAGGTATAGGGTTGAAGTTTGAGGGATCTAGTGTTTAGGGATGAGGGTATAGAGTTAAATATATAGGGTATAGGGATTGAGGGTATAAGGCATAAGGTGAAGGGTTGGGAGTTTATGGTTTAGGGTTTGAGTATAGTGTTAAGGGATAATGTTCATGGTTTAGTGTATATGGTCAGGAGTATAGGGTATACGAATGAGGTTTGAGGGTGTATATTTTAGTGTTTAGTGTATAGGGTTGAGTTTTGAGGGTGTAGGGTTTTAACTTGTTTAAGGTATAGGGTTGAGGATTGAGGGTGTACGGTTTAATTGTAGGGTTGAGGGTGTAGGGTGTAGGGTATATGGTATAGGGTTTATAGTTGAGGGATAATGTTCAAGATGAGTATATAATTTTATGTGTTTATGGTTTATGGATTATGGTAAATGTGATATTCGGTATAGGGTTTAGGGTATGGGTTTTTGATCTAAGGCATAAGGTTAAGGGTTTAGAGTGTAGGGTTTAGGGTTTAAGTATAGGGTTGAGGGTTGAGGGACAATTTTGAAGGTTTAGGACCGTATACGAGTGAGGGTATAAGGTATAGGGATGAGGGTTGAGGGTGTAGGGTTTAGGGTTGAAGGTATAAGGTTGATGGTTGAGGGATTAGAGCTTAAGTATAGAGTTGAGGGTACAAGGTATAGGGTTAAGGGTTTACAATTGAGGGATAATTTTCAACCTATTGAGTGTATATGATTAAGTGTGTAGGGTATATAGATTAGGGCTTAGGATACTAGTTTTAGAGTTTAGGGTATGGGTTGAGGGAATAAAGCATAGGTTTAAGGGTTGAGAGTGTATGATTTAGGTTTTAAGTATAGGGTTGACGGTCAATGTTCAAGGTTGAGGGTATAGGGCATAGGGATGAGGGTTAAGGGTTTAAGGTATAGGGTTGAGGGTTGAGGTATTATGGCTTAGGTATAGGGTTAAGGGTACAAGGTATATGGTAGAGGGTAGAGGGTTTACAGTTGAGGGATTAAGTATTGGGTCTAAGTATAGGGTTGAGGGACAATATTTTGGGTTTGGGGTATAAGGGTGAGGGTATAGGGTATAGGGATGAGGGTTGAGGTTGTAAGGTTTAGGGTTTAAGGAATACGATTGACCATTGAGGGATTAGGGCTTAACTAATAGGTTGAGGGTATATGATATAGGGTTGAGAGTTTATATTTAAGGGATAATGTTCAGCTCGTTGAGTGTAAAAGATTAAGAATGTAAGGTATATTAATTAGGATTTATGATATTTGGTTTAAGGTTTACAATATGGATTGAGGCTATAAAGCATAGGGTGAATAGTTGAGAGTGTATGGTTTATGGTTTAAATATAGGGTTGAGGGTTAATATTTAGGGTTTAGGGTATAAGGGTGAGGTTATAGGGTATAGGGATGAGGGTTGAGGTTGTAGGGTTTAGGGTTTAAGGTATAGGTTTGAGGGTTTATAGTCGAGGGATAATGTTCAAGGTTGATTGTTTAAGGTATAGGGTTTGAGGTTTAAGGTTGAGGGTATAGGGCATAAGAATTAAAGGGTTGAGGAATTAGAGCTTAAGTATAAGGTTGAGGGTATAGGGTATAGGGTAGAGGGTAGAGGGTTGAGGGTTGAGGGATAATGTTCAAGGTTGAGTGTCCAAGGTTAAGTGTACATAGGGTATAGGTACAATAGGGCTTAAGATATTGGGTTGACAGATTAGGGCTTAAGTATAGAGTTGAGGGTTGAGGTTGTAGGGTGTAGGGTTTAAGGTGTAGGGTTGCAAGATTAATGTATAGGGTTGAGGGATTAGGGTTGAGGGTTTAGTGTATATTTTTGAGGGTTGAGGGATTAGGGTTGAGGGTCTAATGTATAGGGTAGAGGGCTTACAGTTGAGGGTTTAGGGTTTAGGGTTGAGGGATTAGGGTTTAAGGTATAGGGTTGAGGGTTTAATGTACATGGTAGAGCATTGAGGGTTTATGGATTAGGGTTTAAGGTTTGAAGGTTGAAGGGTTTAGGGTTTAAAGGTTGAGGGTTGATATTTGAGGATTTAGGGATAGGAATTAGAGTTTAGGGTTTAGGGTTGAGGGATTAGGGTTTAAAGGTTGAGGGTTGAGATATTAGGGTTTAAGGTATAGGGTTGAGGGATTATGGTTGAGGGTTTATTGTATAGGGTAGATGGTTGATGGTTGAGGGTTTAAGGGTTGAGAGATTAGTGTTGGGAAAATATGTCTCAACCTTGCAATTATATAAAGGTTATTGTTGATAGGAAATATATATATGTATATATATATATATATATATATATATATATATATATATATATATATATATATATATATATATATATATATATATATATATATATATATATATATATATATATATTTCCTAGTTACATTGATAGGTGTAATATACGATGGAATCAAGGGGAGGAGTGAGATACATATAAAGAATTTTTTGTTAACTTTTTTAGGAAACTCCTAAAATGGATGACATAAATTAAATAAATGATACATTGTAAATCTATACAATTAATTATTAGGTTTTAGATCTAATGGTGAATATTTTGTTGGCCTATCTTGCCCTAGAAAGTAAACCTAATTTATGAGGGCATTGGACTGTGATCGTAGATGACGATGTATTTTGAGAGTTTGATAACAGTTGTGCCTCTAAATCTTTGGTTGGTGATACTCCCGTGAGAAGCTTGCTTTGCAAGTATATTGTAATCTTTGTGATTTCTAAATAATATATTGGGTGGCTTTTGGAGTGTGGGTTTTTTCTCCTGAAAGGGTTTTCCCCACATAAATCATTGTGTTGTGGTATGCATGATATTTATGTTTAAGTTTCTATAACTGTTAAAGATCTATAAATTTTTTGCATTATTCTACTCTCAAGATTAGTGCAGGAAGTTGTTACGCTACCTTAGATTCCTTACAAGTGGTATCAGAGCCTGATCACCTTTGGTTTCAGTTGTGGGTTGTTGGGTTTTTGGACTAATCTAGGTTTGAGTGGGAGCTTGTGTAGAAGATACTTTGTAATCTTATTGCAAGAATTTTTAGATGGCAAGTTCATTAGTGAGAATAGAGGTGAATAAATTTTCTAGAAATAATTTTGAAATGTGGAAGCTAAAGATGGAGGATGTGTTGATAGATCGAGATCCATGGGATGATGTTGATGAGAATGTTTCAAGGCCTAAATATCCTGCTCAGGTTGCTCAATATGATGTTATGGATAGTAAAACCAAGGGTCTAATCAGATTGTGTTTGGTAGACTCTTTTTTAATTAATTTCCACGAGGATAACTCTACACAAGAATTATGGAAGAAGCTTGGTAAGATGTATCAATCCAAATATTTAGTGAAGAAGATTTTATTGAGGAAGAAGTTGTATTCCTTGAGAATGGAAGAGGGTGGACAATTCATAGACTAGTTGGAAGCATTCAATATGTTGTTGGCATAATTGGCATCAATAGGTGTCAAAATGGATGAGGAGGAGAAATGCCAAATCTTTCTTTGTTATTTGCCTGATTCATGGGATTATCTTGTTATGGCTATTGGAAGTACTTCTGTAATTTTGAAGACTGAAGATGTTGTGGGTTCTTTGCTTTCTAAAGAGATGAGGAGGAAGGTATCTATCATTGCCAAGGAGGCCTTGAATGTCCATGGAAGACCTAAGGAAAAAGGCAAGAAAAATGAGAGGCATGACAAATCCAAGTCTAGGGGGAGATCTAAATCTCCTAGAAAGTCCAAAGTTATTTTTTGGAATTGCGATAAGCCTGGACATGTTTGTAAGGAATGCAAAGAAGAAAAGAAGAAGAAAAAGAAGAAATTTGATTTTGACTGAGTTTAAGAAATAATATGGTGACACATTCATTTCATCTTTCGCAACTCATGCAGGTAATGATGCATGGTTAATTGATTCAGGTGCATCTTTCCATATGACCTTTAATAGAGATTGGTTTTTTGAATATGAAGAATTTTATGGAAGTAAGGTGTACTTGGGTGATGATTCTCATTTAGACATTGTTGGTCATGGTAAAGTTAAAATCAAGTGTCCTAATGGTAGAATACAAAGGATTAATGGTGTGTTACATATCCCTAGTTTAGCACAAAATTTGTTATCTATGAGAAAACTAATAGATGCAGGTGTGCAGGTCTAGTATTTTTTGATGTAGGATGTAATATGGTTAGAGGTCAATGGTGATTGCTAGAGGTGTTAGATACAAAACATTGTATAAGCTCGATGCATGTACTATTGAGTGCAATAATACTTTTGTGAAAAACAATTATGTGGAAGAAGTGAGGGTTTCACCTTCAGCAGATGGGCATGGCTTTTGGGTACCCAAGGGTGCTCTTTCTTTTGAATCAAAGTTACTTGTAGAGAAAACTATGTTATGGCACTAGAGACTTGGCCACATTGGAGAAAATGGTCTAAGGACCTTGAAAAATAAAAAGGTTGTTGAAGGTTTGTTTGATTGTAATCTTG
This sequence comes from Sequoia sempervirens, assembly GCA_007258455.2. Taxonomy (NCBI): domain Eukaryota; kingdom Viridiplantae; phylum Streptophyta; class Pinopsida; order Cupressales; family Cupressaceae; genus Sequoia; species Sequoia sempervirens. The sequence continues at coordinate 111,756 of VDFB02015156.1, forward strand.
AATTCGATTTATGTCAACATTGCATTTATGTAAAACAAAATCATGTTCATTTTTACTCGAGTTCTCATAAATATTATGGTGTATTGGATCTTATTCATTATGATGTGTTTGGTCCTATAGATGTCCCTTCGGTTGGTAAATCCACATATTATGTTTCATTTATTGATGATTATATTAGGACATGGGCATACTTTCTAAAGAGTAAATCTAAAGTTTCCAGTTGATATAAAGAATTTAAATCAATGTTTGAGTTGCATAATAGAAAGAAAATAAAATGATTGAGGACTAATAATGGTGGTGAATTTTTCTCTAATGATTTTGATAGATCTTGTAAAGATTTTGGTATTCATGGAAAGAAGACAACTCTGTATTCTCCACATTATAATGGAGTTGCATAAATAATGAACATGGAACTGATGGAGAATGCCACGAGTATGTTAAGTGGTGTTGGCCTAGAACAAAGGTTTTGGGTTGAAGCTATTGCCACTACTAGTTACATGATTAATAGGTATTCTACAATATCTCTTATTGATAAGACACCTATAGATGCATGGTTGGGTCACAAGTCTTCATTAAGACATCTTAGAGTTTTTGGTTGCGAGGCATATGCACATGTGCCAAAGGAGAAGCAAACAAATTTGGAGAATAAGGCTATAAAATGTATCTTCATTAGATATAGTTATGGTGTGAAAGGATACAAGCTTTGGGATCCTATTGCATAAAACATAATATATAGTAGAAGTGTTATTTTTATAGAAACTAAGCTTTCTTCTGTTACATTACAGCCACAAAAAAGTAAATAGGAAGATGTGATTCAATTTCCTTCTACACCTAAGAAATTTGAATTGAGGCCCATGGATAGAGAAGAAGTTGAGGAGAGCTCATCTAGCTTTGAATCTTCAAAAGAGGAGGAATAACGTCCAACTCAATTTGTTCATAGGTCTACAAGGCATAGACAACAACCTTAAAGGTATACACTTGATGATTGAAGATGTATTTTTTCTTTGAATACTAACATGGATGAACCAAAATTTGTAGAAGAGGCATTAGGTATGAATGATGCAAAATCCTAAAAGATTTCTATGGATGAAGAAATAACATCTTTGAAAAAAAATGACACATGGGATCTTGTACCATTGGGTGAAGGATGAAAACTTGTTGGTTGCAAATGGTTATTCAAGAAAAATATTGCTTTAGGTGGAGGTTTTGAGATGTACAAAGAAAGGTTGGTTGCAAAAGGTTACTCTCAAGTTGAGGGTGTCGTTTATGGAAAGATATTCTCTCCTGTTGTAAAAATGGCATTCATTATATTTTTTCTTTCTATTGCTACTGCTTATGATTTATAGGTTGAGAAAATGGATGTGAAAACTGCTTTCTTTTATGGTGACTTAGAGGAGGATATTTATATGACACATCCAGAGCACTACATGGTGAAAGGTAAAAGTAAATTGGTTTACAAATTGAAGAAATCTTTGTATGACTTAAAACAAAGTCCTAGGATGTGGTACCAAAAATTTGATACATATTTTTTGAGTTTGGGATTTGAGTGTTCTATATCAAATCATTGTGTTTATTATAAAACTAATGGCGATCATTTATTGTTTATTGCATTATATGTTGATGATAGGTTATTTATTGGCAAAGGGAAAGGTATGATTTCATAATTGAAATCTCAACTTGCTTCTAAATTTGAAATGAAAGAACTTTGTGTAGCTAGAAACATTCTTTGGATGGAAATTAAAAGAGATAGAGAGAATAGAAAGCTATGGCTTGGCCAAAGTAATCATGTCAATTAAATTTTACATAGATTTAACATGCATGATTGTAGACCATTGTGTGTTCCCTTTTCTATTAGAACAAAGTTATCTATTTCATATTGTCTAACATCCCCATTGGAAATGGAATACATGAGTAGAGTGCCTTACCAGAGTGCAATTGGAAGTTTGATACATATGCTATGGTTTGTACTAGACCAGACATTGCCCAAGCAATGGGAGTTCTTTCCAAATATATGTCTAATCCTAGTAGAGTTTATTGGGATACAGTTAAAAGGGTCTTCAGATATTTACGTGGTACTTTAGATTATTCCTTATGTTATCATGGTAATGTGATTGAAGACATGATATTTCCCTGATATTCATGGTTATGTTGATTCAAACTAGGCAAGTGATATTGATAGCAGATGATTCACCAATGCTTATTTGTTTACTTTATTTGGTGGTGCAATTAGTTGGATGAGTAAGCGACAGGTTGTGGTTGCTTTTTCCACTACTGAAGGAAAGTATATGGCAGCTACTCATGCTTGTAATGAAGCCATTTGGCTTAAGAGATTGTGTTCAGATATTGGAATAAAACAAGGTGCAATGAAAATTGATTGTGATAGTCAGAGTGTGATATGTCTAGCTAAGAACTTGACATTTCATGCCAAGGCCAAGCATATTGATGTACAATATCATTTTGTTCGAGATATGATTGAAGATGGTAGGGTGAAGTTGGTTAAGGTAGAGAATTTGATGAATGCTATTGATTCTTTAACTAAGTCTGCGAGCACAAAGAAGTTTAGATAGTGTTCAGAGACTATGGGCCTTTCAACCCCTAGCAATTAAGAGACAATGTTTACTCCTGCCAGTTGCTCTTGCAAGGTGTTTGAAAAGTGGGAGATTTGTTGGAAAATATGTCTCAACCTTGAAATTATATAAAGGTTATTGTTGATAGGATATATATGTGAATATATACATTTCCTAGTCACATAGACATGTGTAATATACAATGGTACCTAGCAAGGGGAGGAATGGGATGCGTGTAAAGAATTTGTATTTAACTTTTTCAAGAAACTCATAAAATGACCAACATACATTAAATAAATGATACATTGCAAATTTAGACCATTAATTATTAGGTTTTAGATCTAATGGCGGATATTTTTTTGGCTTGTCTTGCCCTAGAAAGAACCCCATTTTATGAGGGCATTGTACTATGATCGTAGAAGGTGATGTATTTTGAGAGTTTGATACCAGTCGGGTTGTCTCTAAATCTTTGGTTGGTGATATTCTTTTGAGAAGCTTGCTCTACAAGTATATTGTAATCTTTGTGATTTTTTAATAATATATTGGGTGGCTTTTGGAGTGTGAGGTTTTTCTCTTGAAATGGTTTTCCCCATGTAAATCACTATGTTGTGGTATACATGATATTTATGTTTATTTTTGTTTAAGTTTCTATAACTATTAAAGATCTCTAAAAGTTTTGTATTATTCTCCTCTCAAGATCAATGTAGGAAGTTGTTCCACTACCTTAGCTTCCTTATAATTAGGGTATAATGGTTGAGGGTTTAAGGGTTGAGGGTTGAGAGATTAGGGTTGAGGGTTTAATGTATAGGGTAGAGGGTAGAGGATTGAGCAATGAGGGTTGAGGGTTGAGGGTTGAGGGATTAGGGTTTAAGGGTTGAGGATTGTGGGATTAGGATTTAAGGTATAAGGTTGAGGGATTAGAGTTGAGTGTTTAATGTATAGGGTATAGGGTAGAGGATAGAGGGTAGAGGGTAGGGACTTTAAGGGTTGATGGATTAGGGTTTAAGGCTTGAGGGTTTAAGGCTTGAAAATTGACTATTCATTATCACTATGGTTCATTGTATGGATTATCCTAATGAATGGATTATGCTCTACCCTTTGTGTTTGAATGGTGACTAGTTTTATTTTTTCATTTTTTTGTTGGTATTAGCTCAAGAAATCTACCCATCTCTACTGCTATATCCACATTTTCTATTACCCTTTGGATAGACTGTTATCAACTGCAAGATTGATGTATCCATTGTAAATTATCCCTTCATTCACTTTGAATGGAATGTTATCTTGCAAGATTGGTGTATCCATGTCAACATTCACACTTTTTGAAAAATATGAATCATTTGCAATAACTGTATTATTTTTTGTCTTCATTTTATTCTTGATATTTTTAAGATTCTACTCTAATGCATTCTCTATCACACTAACAACGTATTCCTTCATAATTGAAAGGTTCATATTTAGGTTCTAACCAAGTTGATGAGTAGTAGCAACACCTAACACTTGGGAATGATTCTATTCTCCTTCTTGTGTAATGATAGATCCCTTTTTCCTGCCTCTTAACACACTTTTGTGCATCTAGTGTAAAGTTGCAAGGTGACACATTTTTTTGTTCTATTCGTAATGCATAGTTCCAACATATCTAGATGGGTAGGTTTATGCTAGGAAAGGTCCTATTTTGCACCCCAACATTCCAAAATGTTCCAACCTACATTGCACCAATGATTTCTCTTAAGAGACTAAAGTGCAAAAAAATAATAATCTATGTTGAGCTCTTTCTTGGAAACCATGCAACTTACTACCATTCCATCTAAAGGTATAGGATCACTTAGGGAACCTCTACAATAACCTCTCTCAGGTTTTTATATCTCCAATCCTTTTTCCCATGGTGATGAGTTTTTAGTTGATGGAAAAAGTGCAGATGCATGTAGTGTAAAGTTTCAAGGTGGCGTAATTTTTATTTTTTTCTTCTATTCAGTGTGCAACCAAACCAACAGTTACAACATGTCTAGATAGACAGGTTTACGCTAGGCAAGGTCTTGTTTCACACCCCAACATGCCAAAATTTTCCAAGCTACATTGCACCGATAATTTCTCTAAAGAGACCAAAGTGCAAAATAGCAACAAACGTTGATGAACTCTTTCTCATAAACTATGGCACTTACAACTATTCCATCTAAAGGTATAGGGTCATGTAGGGCCCCTCTACAATAACTATCTTAGTTTTTTATATCTCTAATCTATCCACTCGTGGTGATGAGTTTTGAGTTGATGGAAAAAGCGTCAAATGCATGCAGTGTAAAGTTACAAGGTGGCATAATTTTTGTTCTATTTTTCATGCAACCAAATTGACACTCTCAACACATCTATATGGGTAGGTTTATACTAGGAAAGGTCCTATTTCACACCCCAACACACAAGAACGTTCCAGGATACATTGCACTAATGATTTATCTTAAGAGATCAAAGTGTGAAAAAGAAGCAAACTTTGATGTGCTCTTTATCGAAAATTGTGGCACTTATTAATGGAAGAATAAGGATTTCATCATTGATGCATTTGTTGGAAACATGAGCATGTGGGATGAGCACAAGTTGTATAGTTATGCAGTTCAGTGTTGTCATTGATGTCAACATTGTATTTCAATATGAAGACCATCGTGCAGATCATTTTGTATAGCTTGAGAATGTTTGAGGATGCTTAAATTGACGTATTTGAAACTATTAAATTTTAATACTACACACATTTAATATTTATTTAAAAATATACATATCAAAATTAAAAAATATCCATACCTAAAGGGTTTCCGTTATAAATACACAAAATTGAAGGAAAAAAAAAAAATTACTATATAAAGATTAATGTCTCACGTAACTTCATTTTTTAGCATTTTATCAGCATATATTATAGTGTTAATTTATAAAATACTATATTTAATTTTTTTTAATATTTTCAAAAGATACAAACATAGAATATACTAAAAACTAAATATTTAATTAGTTTACATCATTTCAAAATTCAAAACATATATATCACTTTTTAGTGATTCAAGTTTAAAATTTGGATCAGTGTTGGCCGTTTCCTTTATAAAAGTGTGACAGAACTTTGTATTTTTACCTTGAAGGTAGTTGACATGAAAATTGACTAAGTGTCAATACATGTATTCTATGTATAAGACATACAGTTTTTGGGCCTGCATCGGTCCGCTATTTGAGATATTTGTGTACATTTTTTATATAATTTTGTTGGATGATAGAGGAAACTAATTCCAAAATTTCACATTGTTTTGGCTCTTGGTGTTGAAGTTATGAGTGATAGTATATTGTTCTAGTAGTAACATGTATTTTCCAATTTAGTACATATGTTTTGGTGAATCCACACTTCTCTGTGGATTAGAATCTAGCTTTGCGAGTTTGTGGAGATGTTGAAAGGTGTCAGTAGAGTATGTATTCCAAATGGCATAGAGTTTGGAGGTCTACATGTCTAAATGTGGTTGTATAGTTGGCAATTTTTTTTATTAGGTCATTACCGGTGATGACCTAATGAGTTTTGTGTATTTCAGAGTTTGAATATGTATTGATCCATTATGTGGGCGCTATTTTGGGTCCATTCTGACCTATTTTGAATCATTATGAGTTTTGAATCTTGGTGTGAAGCATGTATGTGTGGACATAGAGCCAAAAAGTTAAAATTTGTATATTACATCTAATTAGGCCAACCTAATTAATGTTGTAGGTATTTATGGATGAAACAGACATGTGTAGTATAATTTTTGGTTTTTATTTGTGTGTATGTGTGATATAATAAGTGTTTATGTATGCGAATTATGTGAAAGTAAAGCGAATGCAGAGCAAAGTAGAGAGTTAATTTAGATCAATATGAAGTGTGTAGTGTTTGTATTTTGAGCTTCAATGGAACTATAATTCATGCATATGTTAGATGAAATTACAATAATTCAAACTAGGTTGTGAGCCACAACTCTCTTCTATCTTTTCTTCTTTCAATGGGCAGTAAGTCTACTTTGATAGTGAGTCCACCTATAGTGAGAACTTTTGTACTATACTATAATTGGTTATAATATATTGTGAGCTAATCCTCACCATGGTTTTTTCCATTTTGGAGTTTCCACGTAAAAATTTGGTGTTCATGTGTTATGTGATGTTGTTGGATGTTTTTCATGCTTTCTTTCATTACTAGAAATTGAATATGCTATGAGGATTGAATATTTAACTATTTAATTGGTTTAAACATGAATACTGATTCAACCCCCCCTTAGTATTTTGGGTGTTCAAAAATTGGTATCAGAGCTTGGTTCCTTGGAAGGAGCTTAACCGCTTGGGGAAGATCTTGGAGATTAAACATGTGGCTGTTAATAGATTACCTACTCCTCCGAAAGAAATTCCAATAGTTGGAATTATAGAAGAAGATTGTATATTTGACATAAATGGAGAACTCAAAATTTCTCTTGAAGATCTATAAAGAAATAAAGGTGAAAATATAGATATGAAATAAAATATCAAAGAAGTGGATGAATGCATCAAAAAATTGAGAGAAAAAATCAATAAATTCAGAGAAAGGAATAAGGAGGTTAGTGAATAGTTGAAGAAAACAATTGAAACAATTACTGGTCTAAAGGTGCAAGTTGAAGAAATAAAAAGAATTGAAGAATGTCTGAATGCAATGGTGAAAAGAAAATATGAAGAATGCACAAAGCTTGAACAAGAGTTGTGAATTTGAGATCAGATCTTGAAAAAGAAAAGAATCATGAAGAAAAATTCAAGAAGAGATCTATCATGCTTGATAAAATGATTGCAGATAAGAAAGGATATAAAGAAAAAGGTGGATTAGGGTTTGAAATAGGAGAAAGCTTAAAGATAGATCAAACTCCAAATCAGTTTGAAAAGAATATTGAAGACAAGAAGAGCAATGGCAAGCAAATCTAGAATTAAAGGAATGAAGCTAGAAGACTATTGTCCAGACAACCAAATGCACAAAGGTACCCATATTTTAAAGGTTTCTATTATTCTTGCAATAAATTTGGACATAAGGTTATGGAATGTAGAAGTAGAATAAATCAAAATGTTCCATCTTTTCCTAGTCAATGTTTCACATGTAAGAGATCATTTGGTCATAGAGCTAGTGAATAAAGAAATCAAATAATGAATGAAGTTATAACAATGGTAGAATGGTTCAATCTTTCAATGGCTATTATTTTATATGCAATGGATTTGGGTATAAAGCTAATCAATGCAGATCTAGAATGAATGGAAGTAATCTAGTTCAAAAGAATGCCATATACTACAATTGCAATAGGCTTGGACACATTTCTAAGTTTTGCAAAAGTAGAAATATGACGAAGGATAATACGGTAAAGAAGAATGATCCAGTACAAAATAGTGATCCATAAGAGAAAGAGAAGGAGATGAATAAAATTGAAAAAGAAGGATGGGACAGAGGTAAGGATGAGTTTGTATCAACATCTAGTGCAAATTTTTCCTTCAAAAACTAAATTGGGAGCTTTGGATCAAGGGGAGATTTAATGGAAAATATTTCATCCCCTACCAAAGAACTAGTGTTAATGCTTCAACACATGGATATGAGATTTGGATCAATGTTCTTGATCTATTGGAGATGATCATAGTAGAAAACATCAAGATGCAAAAATTTGTGAAGCATTTGAAGTTGACTATGTAGACAGTTAGGATTTTTATCAACTTTTCAACTTGAGTATTCAATGTGAAATTAGGTTAAGTAGAAAAGGTTTATAAGTGATTACACTTAATCAAAATTTATTTCCAAATAAGTATTGAAAAAGTGAAGATCATTCAAATAGAAATGTAGTGTGAACAAAAGCCTAGTTGAAAAGCAAATTAAAAGGTATTTACAGTTTTATCTTTCCCTAGTTTTTTGAGAAAGTGTTTTGAAAATAATTGAAATGGCTACTCCAAGGGTTGTTGAGGTCTCATAATGACCCCAACCAAATTTTAAGAAACATCCAGATAAATCTACAAAAGCTGACTCAGATGACACATTCTTGAGGGTCCCATATGGTGTTTTACACATAAAAGACATAAGGATCTATATTCACGAAAAATTGGAAGAGTATGACCACTCAAAGCTTGGTCATGTGTGCAAAAATGAGCTCATCGATGATGATTTTGCACTAAAACTTGAATATCAAAATTTGGTAACAAAGAAGCTTGATGTTTAGAAAGGGTTTCTTAACTTTTTCCATGTTGATTCTTGGGTAAGAATTGCACTAAGCCATATTCATGATAGGTTTGTATGGATAGATATTCCCAACATGATTAACAAGGAGGTAATTAGGGTTGTGATGGGTTTGTGCTCAATCAGACTAGTTCTGGTACTTAAGTTTGTAAATAATGAGGTTGTAATGGAGAGGACAGGTGCAACGTATTGTAAGAGATCATTGATAATAAAGTATATAAGAAACCTAACTATTAAATATGCATCACTGATGATTGGTTACAAGCTATACTTCTCTAATAGAGATAATTTTGTATCGTCTACCACCATCAACACAACATATGAGATGATTGAGAAAGGAGTAGATTATGATCCATGTGAACTATTGAGGCAACAACTAATGGAAAATTTGTAAAAGACAAAAGAGTCTAGATATTATTTCAAATTTGGGACATTAATTATTTTGGTAGATGGTCAACACTCCTCTCAAGATTCATGACATGGTTTAACCACCTCCCGTGGATCCATTAACTCTAGTAGTTTTATCGAGGGAATTAATAGGTTGACCTTTGACACAACGACTGTGGTGCCAACAATTGGTATCAAATCCAAAGGTACTAGGTTTGAATCCCCTTAGGTAACATTGAGGGGGAGATTTTTGGTAGATGGTTAGCGCTGCCTTAGGATTTGTGACCTCAACCATTAACCCTATAAACCCTCTACCTTA
>VDFB02015157.1:0-44553 GCA_007258455.2 Sequoia sempervirens
AGGGGCTTAATTAAGGAAAGCTTACCTTTTCATGAATGGTTGTGTAGGTTTCCTATCACAAAAGCCTCATTTTATAGGTTATCCTTGAATGATAACAACATTACAATCATATTAGATCCATCTTGTTGCAAGGTGTTTCCCTTGGTCTCCTTGGTGTGGGCTAGTGCAGCGCTTGGGCTTTGTGACATGGTTTAACCGCCTCCTGTGGATCTTGGATCTTATATAAATCCAATGGTTGTATTGAGCATTAACAGGTCGATCTTTTGGTGCAACGACAACCGCTTTTGCAATAATTGGTATCAAAGTTGAGGTCACAGGTTCGAACCCCTCACTTGCGCTGGGGGGATTGTTGCAAGGTGTCGCCCTTGGTCTCCTCGGCATGGGCCAGTGTGGTGCTTGGGCTTCGTGACATGGTTTAATTGCCTCCTGTGGATCTTGGATCTTGTATAAATCCAACGGTTGTATCATGCATTAACAGGCTGATCTTTTGGTGCAACGACAGCCGCCTTTGCAACACATCTAACCATAGTAATAATTCTAGAAACATAAATTTTATCTCAATTGATACCAATAGTAAGTTTTCAACTATTTGCAAGGCCTCCATCTTGGTTAGCCACCTAAATTTTCTGTTCACATTGGACACCTAGTTAGCCTTCTAGTTGGTTGCCACTTGCTCAAAATAGGCCCAAATCAATTTATAATTTTACCAAATCAAAACTAGATCTTCCTTAGTCTTAAATATAAAATGTTTTTGCAAAATTATCATGTGATGTAGAATTATTAGGGTCCAATACGAGGAATTTGATACATAAGTCAATCAATCCTTAACAAAAATCACGTGTCATATTTATTTTAGGTTGATACCACCTTCAATGTCATTACCCAACAAATTTAATAGTTGAAGATTCTATGGAATTATTTTACAATGATTGTTGATGGTGTGCCATTGTCCTAGATTTCCCACCACTTCCCAATGATACTCCACGAACTTACTTTCTATATTTTTTAGACACCATAACATAGGAAATACAAAGTTAAGGACCTCTACCCCTATCAAGAATGGGTCATTTGTAGGTGGATCTTGCCATAGGCATTCCAACTTAACATCTATCTACTCGTTCAAATTATTTAAGATTTCAAATGTGATTGCATTTATTGTTTTAACTGTCTCTATTGAAACCAATAACCTATTTTTGATATAGAAATTAGGAGACAAGGAAGTTGAAAAAAATTGTAAAATGATAATGAAAATGATGAGAAAGAAAAAAGTGAGTTTTAAAATAAGATAAATAAGATTGTTGAAGCTCAAATTCATGGGCGAAAACTATTATTCATATGGAATTTTTGGGCATTTCATCTTCTAATTAGTTTTTCCAATTAATATTATGAAGAGATGACACAATACATGTGATAATGTAGCAATGGTAGGCATGCCTATTCTTGAACTTTATTTATAATAAATGGACATGTGACCACTGCTACAATCTTGTGTCTTAATAAGCATGTATAGATTCTTTTACTCAAAATTATTATAATGTATGACAAATCTTGATATGGTTTAAGTAAACATTGTACAACTTGTTCCATTATTTTGATAGTGGACTCATGCCAAATCATGATAATCGTTAAAATAAATTTAAAATGGTGGATTTGAAACATGTGTATATAATTGTAAATTATTTAATAATATATTTTTAATATTATAAAATGAGAAATTAGAGTCCTGTTTTTTACATAGTAAGAAGTATATATTTGTTTTATCATGCTAAACTTGATCAAAATGTGGCATTATTCATTTTTTGGATGTTTTCTTAGGTCTCCTAGGTTTATTTAGCATTACATAACTCTTTTCATGACTTCAAAGTCTTCATCAAACTACAAACTCTTCCCAATGTCTCCATAAAGCCTTTAAAACTATTTAAATTAACTTGAGCACCAATTTTATATACTTAAGGAGGGAAAAAGTAACTTTTCTATTTTGAAATTACCTTTTATCTTAAATTTGATAATTAAATGCATTAGCAAACCCTCGTTTGGCCATCCTAACTCTCTATTGTTTTCTCTAATATAATTTTTGGGAATAAAATATTAGAAAAGGAAAAAATAACGTGAAAAATTAATTTCCTGATGTAGGACGAATTTTGTGAGTCTTATTAGATTAAGAAAAAAAAAAATTACATCAAAGAAACAAAGTTGGAACTAACAGCCGAGCACAATAGTGCCTAACAGACCACCCAAAAAAAGGCGAACAATAACAAAACACAACACTACCTAAAAATCAACAGCAAAACACACTGCTACAACTATATTAACAATAGCAACAACAACTATAACAACAAATTTCACTTCTTCTCATACAATGTTTCTTCTTTTACTTGATGTGACTTGCACATTGGTTTCTTCCCATACTGAGAAGCTGCATCAAATTTATCATTTAGATATTCACCATTACCTGGCATGAACCATCCCCATCTTCCTTCTTACATAAAACTTTTTCCTGTTTCTCCATGGGCGTGACTTATTCCTTCCCTTCTAATCTGCATTTTTTAAAAACTCCCTTCATTTGGCATTCTCCTCTTTTCATGGACTGCGCACCCCCATCTCTCTACGAGCATTCACATTTTTTAATTTAAAAGAAATGTTTTAAAACCTCCTCCTTGACTACGACCCTCTATCTGCCTCCCTCACATGCTCCCCCCTTATCTGTCTATTCATTTTCATACATTATGTTTTTTAATTGTCTTCTTTCACTAGCATGACTTCTGCTCTTCCATACACCCCCTCATCTCCTCCAACTCCTTCCCTTCTCACCTTTTAATGTTGAACAAAAGAAATTCAAAATAAATGCATTTGGTTTCCCATTCAAATTCATCTGCAACTCATACGCTAGAAATAAAATATGAATTCTCTATCTTTGTTTGGTGGGAATAAAATGAAGATCTTAAAATTTTTCTTATTCCAATTTAAATGCCATAGTTACATGTCAAAAATCAACTCTTTTAGCACGCATTCGTACTCACATAAAATTTGAAATTTATGACTATAGAAAGAATATGGTTACATGGGGTCTCACAATTGATATAACAATTATTTTACTTCATTACTGATTGATCTTCAAGAAAAAGCAAGTACAAAGAATCTAATTAACATCGCAACCAAAAGATACATCAATGAAATTATATATCACTCAATGACACTTTGTCAATCAATGGCAGCAATGTCATTCAACCTCTGCCAAAAATCAACCACCAAAATTGGATTTAAATTGAACTTCAAGAATAGACCATAAACTCCAAAATTTAACTCTGAAAACTGACTACAACGCCAAAAATGCAACAAAATTAAGATCAAACTCTTTTTGGTTGAAGAGGATCGCCAGTCCATCTAGATTCTCTTGCATCACTTCCCAATGGGCCCACATGTGTGGATCTACAACCTAGGCATGAGGATAATATATAGTAAACATAAAAATTTGTTTTGATTATCATAAAATAGAATTTTAGCCTCTAAATAGTTTGTTGCATTGAATTTTTAACTCATAAATAACTGTAAAAAGGAAATAGAGGTGCCTAAATGTGGATACCTATCCTTTAAGCATATGTAGTTGTACATACAAGGCTCTTAAGCCACTTATTTTATCATTTTAAGCTTTATTTTTGTGTTATTTTGCTAAGATAGATGAAGTCTTCTAAATTTCTGGATTTTTCAATAGATTTTTTATTCCTCATTACATGGTATTAATGGTGGATTCAGATTCTCTTTTTATTTTTTTAGAACTTATAGGAGGTAGACCATAGGGTTAGAAAAAAAAATGAAGAATTGTTGATAAAATTCATGGTTTTCTTCCTCAACATGAGGGTTTTGACTATCTAAATCCTTGATTTTGTCTTTGAGGCTTGTTTATATAAAAATAAAAGGCTAAAACACCATGATTGTGGTTATTTTGGATGATCAATCAGTTTTACATTTAAATTTTACTAGGAATATGAGATTAATTTTATGATGTACAAAAAATGGATATCATGGTTTTATTGCATTCAAGTTCCACACACATAATTGACATATCTAACATCATTCTTGGTAGTGATGTATTCAAATACAAGACCTTAACTTGAGTAGATTGTCATATTTCCTTGCTATTACATATTATTAGGATTGTCATAAAACCTAGTAGGCACTTGAAGAATCCATCATTCCATCTAGGGTGTATCGTATCATGTGCCAATATAAGGACAAGGAATGAAGAAGAAATAATTATATTTATTGGATCTCATAATAGAGGATTATCTATGCTCTAAACCCTAGTAATATCTCAAAATTCATAATTTTGATGAGAAAATAATGATAAGACAATGGTTTTATTTCCTAGGGAAATCCATAAAACCCTTTCCATGATTGGATCTCCTTATGAATGCTTTGAAACCTAGTAGACACCCCAAATATGATTTAATTAATCCTCTTCATTATCCGTAATTAATTAAATATTCCATTATTTACTTAATTATTTCATTATTCTTCTAAATTAATTAAATATTTATTTAATTATTTTCTTGTTATCTCATTCTTCCAAAGGTTAAATTACTTAATTAATATAACCTTACTCATTACCATTTATTTCTTCTTAAAACCTATTAATTAATTAATGTTGGATTAATTAATTAGTTCTCCTTTTCTAATCTCCACTTAACCTTTTCTTCACTTTCAAATTCCACCACTTGCCATGTGTCATTATTCCCCACATGCTTTCCTGCACATTTAACCAATAAATCCTCATCTTTTCCTCATTAAATCCACTTGGGACAAATGCCATCCTTTAAGTTGACTTTATATGGCCTGCCATGTCTCTCCTATCCATAAAATCCAATTTTAAATTCCACCTCCCTAGAGATAATAAAAAATTCAAATATTTTCCTCTCTTGGAGTCCTATCTCAATCCTCCAAATCTTACCGAATCATCTTCATTTAAGCCTCCACTCTCCTCTAAACCTCACACAACACTTATCCTCTCCCCCTTTCTTGAGAGCACCTTTCAACATAATCCATTGATCTTGTGGCAAGGTCTCAACCCTCCATCCATTTGAGCCTTTTTCTATAAATATAAGCCTTCACTCTCCATTTTCATCAAGTCCATTTGCTATAACAAGATTATGTTGAAATATCATTAGAGAAACCCACAATTCTTTTTCATTTTAGACATCAATGGTCTTAGGGTACATCCTATTTAGCTCAATCATGGAGTTTGGAGGTGTTAAGGTATACATTTTATATGTTTTATGTATTATTGTTGTTGTTGAACAAGAAAACTAAGAGGGGAGGTGAATCAATTATCATAGATTTAAACCTTAATTCATTCACTAGAACTAATCCTTAACACTGCTTAAATGATTAAACATTAAATACTAGTGCAAAAACTGAAAACCATCACATAAAAACAACACCAAATTTATGTGGAGAACCCAATAAGGGAAAAACCACGGTGAGGATTAACTCACACTATAGAGAATATCAAAACTAATTACAAGAGGCTCATTGCCTGAGAAACAAGGCTCACTGCCAAAACAAGGACTCACTGTCCAACAGGGCTAACAATCCAGAGGGCTCACTTCCATAGAGATACAAAGAAGATAGAAGAGATGTGTTACAGAGATAATACAATCTCAATGCAACAGAGAAATCCACTACAAATTTCTCAACCACTTGCAGACATGCATGAATGCTAAAGTATACCTTCTCACTGAATCCAAAAACTCAACATTTAGGCTTTGCACCGATCTGCCAAACTCACATCACACACACTCACTGATTTGCATCAACCTCACATCTATTTGCTCTATTTCTTTGCTCTTATCTCTCTTTCCTCTTTCTATGCTTATTTCACCACTAACTCATCTTGTATTTATACCATCTTCAACTTTGAAACATATCCAAAGTCAGCCATCCAAATTCAAATTCAAATTAGGTTGGCCCCAAACATCCTAAGGTGGAATTAGAATGAGGGCAACCCAAACACATGCTTCATAAGGACCCAAATAGATCCAACATGCTTCATCAACTCTGAAGATAGTGTTCAACACAAGGTTGACCAAACAAGTGTAAAACACAGAATAATTAAGCACGAACCTTCTAGATACTAAAATTATCTTCAATATAATCAAAACAACTCAACTCTAGAACCACAAGTCATAAGACTCTAATGAAGAGAAATCTGGACCAGTAACATTTCTCTCGAACCTCAACTAGAAACACAAAAAACCATAGTTCACAACTGGTGAACATAACTTGCACTGTACAATGAATCAACAGCCAAAAATCTAGATATAGCAACTTCCAACAACCATGATCAACATATCTAAACCTCACAAACATAGGAGAAAATCCCAGAGCAACCACTAAACACGTGCAACATATCTTCATTACAATTTTCTCAATATCTTTGACATATACAACCAATAATCTGTATCCATGACACTAATGACAATAGCAATCAATTGATAACCAATTGACCAGTTGAAATCAATGACAACACTTTCATTCTTTCCATTCTTGCAACAATCTCCCGCTTTTTCATTGATGGAAACACATGATGTTAAAAACCATCAAAGACACCATACTAGCTCTGATTACACTTCTCAATATTTTTCTTTCTATTCCTTTCTGTTTCTCCCCCTTGGTAGATAGTATTTTATATTCTTCCTCTTTTGTTTGATTTCTTCCTCTCTCTTTCTTTTACATGCTTCCTCTCCTTTTCCACATGCTTCCTCTCCCCCTTTGACATCAATGGTAAATGGAAAAGATATTTTACATTGATTTCCCCTTTGTCATAAAAAACATAATACTCTTAATGACAACACCTAACACTACTTGCTTCCCCTGAGAGGTAGCCACCAAAACATCAGTCTAGAAGAAAGATAGATCCATAGATCCACCAGAGTGATGCATCTCCATATGTATCTAGTTCAAGAAAGGAGAGGTAATGACCCCTAACTTCTCCCAAAGATACTCAAAAGTATCTTTAGGAAGAGCCTTTGTAAATATATCAGCAACTGATCTGTCATTGGAACATAGTCAACATTTACTTCATTCTCCATGACCTCTCTCAATAAATGATACCTCATAGATATAGGCTTCGTCCTCAAGTGCATCACATGATTATTTGAAATGTTAATTGCACTTGTCTTGTCATAGAAGATAGAAATAGGATCATCATACACCACTGTGATATCTTTCAATGTCTGTTTCATCCATAGAACTTGTGTACAACAAGATGCAACAATAATATATTTAGCTTCAGTAGTAGACAAGGAGACTAAATCTTGCTTTTTACTCAACCATGCCACCAATCTGCAACCAAGAAAGAATGCACCACCACTTGTTCTCTTTTTTTCATCTACACATCCAACCCAATCTGGATCTATATAGGCACTTAGAGTAAAATCAGTATCTATAGGATACCATAATCCATAATTCGGAGTGCCATTCAAATATTTGAATATTCTTTTAACACTAGAAACATGCGTTTCCTAAGGATCTTCTTGAAATCTAGCCACAAGACAGACAACATGTATAATATCCAGTCTAGTAGCAATCAAATACAATAGTCCACCAATCATAAATCTATACTTGCTTTGATTAGCCTTAAGTGAATCATCATCTTTACCCAATTTGCAACCAGTCACCATAGGAGTACATACCAGTTTGGAACCATCCATCCCAAACATCTTCAACATCTCTTTCACATATTTAGATTGTGAAATAAAAATTCCTTTCTTTGTTTGATTAATTTGTAGCCCAAGAAAGAAATTCATCTCCCCAAACATAGACATTTCAAATTCTTTTTGCATCTCTTCCGCAAACATCTTGGACATATTTTCATTAAAATATACAACTACAATCAATATTTTATCATTTTCAATCTTAAAATACAAATTACTATTTTTCGTACCTTTATTGAAACCTTCCTAAATCAAATACCTGTTTTGCCATGCATACCAAGCTCTAGGAGCTTGCTTTAATCCATATAAGGCTTTCTTCAATCTACACACCATATCTAGTTGATCTGAAAACTGAAATCCTTCCGGTTGTTCCATGTAAACCTCTTCTTCTATCTCACAATTCAAAAATGTTGACTTGACATCCATCTGATAGACCTTGAAGTCTTTATGAGCAACAAATGCTAAGAACATCCTTATAGCTTCCATTCTTGCTGTCAAAGCAAAAGTTTCCTAAAAATATATGCCATCTACTTGTGAGTAACCTTTACACACAAGCCTTGCTTTATTTATAAGCACTTCTCCATTCTCATTCAACTTATTTATGAATACCCACGTTGATCCGATAATGTTTTTATCTATCGGTCTTGGGACCAATTCCCAATTTTGATTCTTCTAAATTTGCATAAGTTCTTCTTTCATGGCTTCTATTCAGTGTTCATCTTTACATGCTTCACTTACAGTCTTCAGTTCAATCTCAAAAAATAAACATAGATTTACTTCAGTAGCAGCTCTGCTTCTAGTTAATACTCCTTTGGTCTTATCTCCAATAATCTGACTTTATGAATGATTCTTCTGCACATATCTAGGTGTCTTAGGTGAGACCACTAGAGCTTCTTCTTCTCTTTCATTATGTTCATTTTGCTTCTCTTTCTCATCCTTTTCCTGTTCTTCCACAATCTATTCTATTCTTACACAATTAGGTTCATCAAATACATAGCCATCAATGTCAATTGAATTCTTCATTGTCTCGTCAACCTTGACATTTGCACTTTTTACAATATTTCTCTGTCTTTTATTGAAACATATGTAGGCTTTGCTTTTAGTAGAATATTCAAGAAAAATTCCTTCATCACTTCTTGCATCAAACTTCTGTAAAGTTTCTTCATCTCTTTTGATATAACATTTACTTCTGAATACCTTGAAATACTTAACAATAGGAATTCTTCCAAACCATAGCTCATAGGGGGTCTTTGTATTGTTTCCTCTTGCTTGAACTTGATTGAATACATACACAATAGTATGAATAACTTCTCTTTAATAAACTTCCAATAAACCAACCTCAGTAATCATTAATCCAGCAGCCTCTTGAACTATTCTATTTTTCCTTTCAACAACTCCATTCTGTTGAGGAGTTCTTGAAGTAGATAACTGTCTTCTTATTCCATGCACTTCACAAAACATATTAAACTCATGGGAGGTGAATTCTCCACCCCTGTCAGACCTTAAACATTTTATCCTCAAATTCACTTCATTTTCAACCATAGCTTTGAATGCCTTGAATCTATCTAATGCATCTGATTTCTCTCTAAGAAATGTAACCCATTTATATCTAGAATAATCATCAATCAAAATCATAAAGTACCTTTCACCTTATATACTTCTCACTCTTGTAGGAACACAAATATTTGTATGAATTAAGTCTAGTAGTTCAGTAGTAGATTGTTCCTTTGATCTATAATGACTTCTTACTTGCTTTTGAAATTGACAATTCCTGCAAATAGCATTAACATGCTTTATAATTCTTGGTAAATCTCTCATGGCCTAAACTGCATTGATCCTTGCCAAGTTATCAAAAATCACGTGACACATTCTCCTTTTCCATAACCAACTATCTTCAATCTAAGTCATAAAGTATTGTCCATCAACACCCTTAAGTTGATAGATATTTCCTTTAGATTTCTTTCTTGCAACAATCAATGTTCTGGATCCTTTCTAGATTTCACATCTCTCATCCTTCAACACAAGATCATATCCCTTACTGCACATCTGTCCAACACTCAAAAGATTATGCCTTAAACCCTTAACATAGTAGACATCATCAGTATTATGCTTGCTATCAAAACTTACATAACCTATCCCACAAATTTTAGCACTAGTATCATCTCCAAACATAACCATTGTCAACAAACTTACTTTTATCACCAGGCATGTGATGTGAGCAACCATTGTCAACAACCCAATAGTTCTTTTCTTGTTTATCATGTAGGGAAAAGATAACAGTACCTTCATTTTTCTCCTTCTTTAGAGGGATTTCCTTTATCTTTTTTTCAAAATTAGCAGAAGTAGGTTCATCCTTTATAGCCAAGAACAAGCATTCATTTTCATCAAGATCTTCATCTTCATCAGATATAATAGCATTCTCATTCACATAATATGTTATGTTGATCTTCTTTCCTTTCTTTTCTTTCTCATATCTTTGTTTATTCCTCTTAGCTCTTTCTAGACACTTTGCAACATAATGACCTATTTCTCCACAACTAAAGAATTTAAAGGGTGACTTACCTTCATACTTACCAGAGCCTTTCCTCATCCTTCTCACAAAGTTAGCTTTTATTTCATCAAAATTTTCTTCATCTCGATCTTCAACTTTTGTAGCCTTAGAAGAAGTTTTTGATTTGCATCCATTCCTCAGATTCGGCTTCCTCATCTCATAAGATGATTGAAATCCCAACAAGAGATCTTTAGTGCAGGTCTTATAATCTATACTCTATTCAATAGCACACACTTTCTCGTTGTAAGCATCAGGAAGAGTTATAAGAATCTTCTTTACAATCTTGGTTTTATCTATAGTAGCACCAAGTCCTTGCATTCTGGCCACTATCTCATCCAATCTCAGTACATAAGCTTTAAAATTCTTATCTTCAAACATGTGTAGAAGCTCAAGTTGTGTCTCCAAATTTTGTAATTTTTCCTCTTTAACTCTTTCATCATCTTCATGCACCCTTTCCAAAGAATCCTAGACTTTCTTAGTAGTCTTTAGATTCTAAACCTTAATTAACTCAGAATGTACTAGACTATTCTTCAAAATGTGCTTCACCTTATTGTTTGCTTCATGTGCTTTGATCTCATTAGTCGTACTTGGACCATTAGCAGGTGGAGTGTAAGGATTCTTGTAAGCTTAATTAGTTCCATTGAACCTCATATAATCATAAGTCATTTTTCCAGGCATCCCAAACCTTCCTCAAGCTGTTAAGATCTTCACCAAGGACCCAAGATATGATACCAATTATTGAACAAAATAACTGAGAGGTGGAGGTGAATCAGTTGTCACATATTTAAACCTTAATTCATTCACCGAAATTAATCCTTAACACTACTTAAATGATTAACATTAAATACTAGTACAAAAACTGAAAACCATCACATAAACACAACACCAAATTTACGTGGAAAACCCAATAAGGGAAAAACCACAGTGAGGATTAACTCACAATATAGAGAATATCAAAACTGATTACAAGAGGCTCATTGCCTGAGAAACAAGGTACACTACCAAAACAAGGACTTACTGTCTAGATCAGGACTCACTCTCCAATAGGGATAACAACTCAGAGGGCTCACTACCATAGAGATACAAAGAAGATAGAAGAGATATGTTACAAAGAGAACACAATCTCAATGCAATGTAGAAATCCATCACAATTTTCTCAACCACTTGTAGACAGGCATGAATGATAGAGTACACCTTCTACTCACTACATCCAAAAACTTAGCATTTAGGCTTCACACTGATTTTCCAAACTTGCATCAAATGAACTCACTAATTCACATCGACCTTGCATCTATCTGCTCTATTTATTTGATCTTATCTCTTTTTCCTCTTTCTATGCTTATTTAACTACTAACTCATCCTGTATTTATACCATCTTCAACTTTGAAGCATATCCAAAGTCGGCCATCCAAATTCAAATTCAAATCAGGTTGGTGCCAAACATCCTAGGGTGGAATTAGAATGAGGGTGACCCAAACACACACTTCATCAACTCTGAAGATAGTGTTCAACACAAGGTCTGTCAAACACGTGTAAAACACATAGAACAATTAAGCATGAACCTTCCAGATACCAAAATTATCTTCAATACAATCAAAACAACTCAACTCTAGAACCACAAGTCATAAGACTTTAACAAAGAGAAATCCAAACCAACAACATTTCTCTTGGACCTCAACTAGAAACACATAAAACCACAGTTCACAATTGGTGAACATAACTCACACTATACAATGAATCAATAGCCAAAAATATGGATATAGCAGCTTTCAATAACCATGATCAACATATTTGAACCTCACAAACATAGGAGCGAAACCTGGAGCAACCACTGAACACTTGCAACATATCTTCATTACAATTTTCTCAATATCCTCGACATATACAACCAATAACATATATCCATGACACTAATCACAATAGCAATCAGTTGATACCCAATCGATCAATTGACATCAATGACAACACCTTCATTCTTTCCATTCTTGCAAAAATTGTGTGATTTCATCTTATAGAATTTCCATGCCCTCATTTGTGCATGCTTGTTGACACCCACATCTCTTTTATAATGTTTTTTTTTATTAATTTGTGAGTTGTAGATTCCATTTTGGTGCTCAAATTTGTAAATCGGTGCCTCTGAAGTGATAAGTTATGCTTACATCATGCCTTTTGTTTTCTCTATTATACCTAGTGGTGCTTGTGAAGAGACTCTCAGTGCTTCCACAACAACTTTAAATGACTCCACCACATAAATTTTTGCCTCTATTAAGCCCAAATTTTTAGAAATTTTTAGGCTAACCTTCGTTTCTTGATAACAATTTTGGGTATTGTTTTGATATAGTTGTTTTGTAGATCTTGCCTAACTAGTTTTGTTGTAGGTGTTTGTAACCTTTGTGGCTTTTAGAATCCTATATTTTTTAGAGTTGCATGCTTAGATTAGGGTTTTTGAATTGAGGTTTTGATCACTAGTCCTAGAGGTGTTTTCTTTCTTTTGCATATTTAGGCTTTTTCTATTAATATTTTTGTAGGTGTAATTAGGTTGTTTAAGTTGCATTTTGTGTGGTATTCCTCTTAAGGTTTATACCAAGCTCTCATGATCTAAATTTATATAGAATTATTTTCATATTAAGGTTGTAGGAGCTTTTATTTTTAACAAGGATTAATGCTTGTTGGACCCCTTGGAAGTTTTTCACACTCTGTTTTTCATATATATTTTAGTTTATACTTGATAGAAAGATAAATTTTTCCTAAAATTTCCCCTCAAATTTTGGTGTCTGTGAAATCACACCTGTGTGGGAAGTTCCATTATTTTATGTTGACATCTCGCACCTATGTAGAGGCTCTACTCACTTT
The DNA here is from genome assembly GCA_007258455.2 of Sequoia sempervirens. NCBI lineage: Eukaryota > Viridiplantae > Streptophyta > Pinopsida > Cupressales > Cupressaceae > Sequoia > Sequoia sempervirens. Next base: position 13,117 of record VDFB02015157.1, read on the forward strand.
TATTCTACCTTTCAACACTTATGTAGAGACTTTTAGCGCCTTTTTTGCAACAAACAATGCCTCCATCTAATAGAACTACATCTCTGTCAAGTATAATTTTTTATTTCTTTTTATCATTCTACACTCTTGTTCCAATTTGTTGTGCTTCTTTTTAGACTAACTACACTTTTGTTTCATAGAAATATGCTTTTGTTACAAGTTGTTGCAATTTTTGAATTTTCAATGTTTTGAGCTAACCTTTTGGACTAACAAGTGGTGAAAATAGTTTACATGTATCCAAGATTGAAAATATGGAGCTACTAATATGTTGTTTTGCAATTTTTTTGTCCAAGGATGTTTTATTTTGCACTAAATTTAAGAAGTAAATTTAGATTAGTGGGTTAAAGAACCCTTGTTTTCTTTTTTGGAGGGTTGCATAGATGTATGCTCTCCCCTTGCACCTATTACAATTCTTTTGGGATCATAAATCTTGCATTCCTTCATTTTTGTTTTAGATTAGATGATAGGAATTTTATAGTTTTGTGTGTATGCTCTCCCCTTACACCCAGTGTGATCTTGGGGATCAAAAACACCTAACATTTTCCTTCCCTTTAGGATGCCTACTTGGGGATTTCATCACCCCAAGGGATTACCTCAACCATGTGTTATCGACGGGGTATAAAAAGGGGGGAATTTTTTTTTTGTGCCCCAATCTAGTTGCATTGTGCTTAGTGAAGCCTTGATATCTGGGCAATTCTAGTACAAGAGGTGCATGGTTGGTTTGAGCTTTCCCACTAAAATTTCTCAATCCACACTTGTGATAAACTAGTGTTCAAAGTTGTGCCTACATACCCTTGTGGTATTTAGAGGACTCCTATAGAGAGCTTGTATATCTTAGCTTAAGACCATTTGGTCATAGCTTAGTGTGGTACACGGTAAAATTGATCACGCCTGAAGTTACTCACTATATACTTCCTTTTGTTGAGGTGACATATATCCCTTGGTAGGGCCTTTTCCTTCTAAGCCAAAAGGTCTAAATATGGTACATGAAATTTACATACCCTAGTCATGCATTCATTTGAAGGTAGTAGCCTTTGGTTAGTGGGCCCACATTAAGTAGACACTCCCATTTGATTAATTTTTAAGATTTTTCTAATGTGCTTGATGTGTCTTCATGTGAAAAACTAGTAAAATCCGTTCATCCTTTATCATCTAAACAATATGGTTGGCCAATGTGTTTTTATGTGTGTATACCTTTTGCCAAATCATTTATATTATATAATAGCACATTTTTCATAACAAACTATTCTTGTGTTTCTTCTTATTGCACCTGCACTTTGTCAAATCATGCCTAAACTATGTAAAGTTACGTTTGTACTTTGTAGATTTGCACCTGTGCTCTTTAAAGTTGTGCCTACACTCTCTATCAAATCACACTTGCACTCTATAAAGTTACACCTAAGCTCTATACAACCGTTCCTATACTTTGTAAAGTTATACTTGTTCTCTAACAAACAAAACCTATGTTTCTCTATGTTGTGTTTGCATTCTAACCTACAACAATGACCTATAACAATTCCATACCACATCTTGGTGTATAAGAGTGAATTTTCACCCCATGTGCAAATCCCCTTTTAGCCTTTATCCACCTTAGAGAACCAAGTCCAGAGGCTTAATTCCACCTAAGCCCACTGCTTGCATCCCACTTGGCACTTGTTTTGAGTGTCGGTGGAGGCATTTCTGTCGGGGACACCCGTGTGGTGTGCAGAAGTCTGCGCGGTGCACTTACGTCCCTAGAAGATTCTTGCGATTGAACTTGCAGAGGCGTTACTCTTCTCATTGGAGGTAAAGTTGTAATGCCCCCTTCGGCCGACCAAACCAAATATGGCCGTTTTTCTCCATTCCTCCTTCAAATTCATCCCTTCAACATGCATTTTAACTTCACTTCATTCACAAGCTTCTTCCACACTCTTACACTCACTCTCAAGCTCTCAAGCAACATTCTAAGCATTCCATCGCAACCAAAGCAACACTCCATCACTTCGGTAGACAAAGTTTGGGACCATGCCATTGTAGCGGAGGCTTGAGTAATCTCATATTCTTCGGCAAGTAGCCTTGAGTGCTCTTGGTGGAGGTGGTAAGCTTCCCTCTCCTCTCCTCTATCACTTGGTTGAGTAGCATAACACTGTTTTGTAGTGCTTCTTTGCTCTTTACTATATTATTTCCTTTATCTCATTTCCTTGGCTTTTCATGGAGGTGGAAACACCTAAACAAGGGTATGACTAAGGAAAACCCCTATACAGCCACCAACATTCTCCTCTTTTCTTGTGTGTAGGAGTATGTTCTTCTCGAGTGATTAGCTGGCGAATGAATTCCTTGGTGAGATTCTCCTTACTCTCTTTACTCTTGTATATTTGCTTTATAATATTAGAGATTATTTCATTTACTTAATTACATCATTCTGGCCCTTTAGTTAATCAGTTGGGCCATTAGCTAGTTTTATTGGTTTCACCTCATCTTCACTATTGTCTAGTTGTATGGATGCCAACACACTTTTGAGATGCCAGCGCACCACGATGACGTCCAAAGACTGCGCTTTCATCCTCAGACAGAGAGCTTCAATTGTTATAATGGTTAAGTGGATTTTATTATCAATTTGTGGAATACTGATTCACCCCCCCTCTCAGTATTTCAGATGTTCAACACCCTCTCCCATCATGCCACCTACTTGAAGTCTAATTTTTCACCTATCAACTCGTCAAAATTTTCCCTTACTAAATACCCTTTCCTTGATTTCCCCGATCTTGATCCCCTGACCATTTACTCTAAGACTACCTTTACTAGAGTTGGTCCTTCAGACTTCCCTTTCCCTAGGTACCTATCATGGGGTATGCCTAACTCCTAATCCACCACACTCTAAAATGCATAACCTTTTTAGGATTAATTTTTAAAACTTTACCCATTCCATATACCTTAATTGTATGAGTTTCATTTCACCTCCATTCCTTGATGCCCCAACCAAAGGTATGTGTTATGAGTTAACCTCGACCTCCTACAAGTTTGAAACTCCTACATTTTTTAATGTTTGACTTCAATTACCTTAATGTATGCTCATAAGACCAATTTTTAGAAGGGTTGACATCATAACACTTTGGATTAGGGTTTCTCCTTTCTAGAAACCATCATTCATCAAAAGGACACAATTTTACATGCTAGTTGCAATGATAAGAAAAAGATAACCTAAAATACCAAAATTAACTTGATGGATCTTTGTAACCATCAAATAAAATTAGATAACACTCAAAAATAATTTTATAATAGGAAATATGCATATTCAAATAAAATAGAGTATATTAATAGGCTTGTATTGCATTTAATATTGTGGATACGATTTTTTAAGCTTGTTTTCTTCACATCATCCCCTAAAATTTTCATATGCTACCAAATGCCATTTCACTCTAGATCTAGATGCATCATTAATAAAGCAATGATTTGCATGTTTGATTATAATTCCTCCATGATGCTTGTTTGGATTTCCAAACATTTCCTAATGATTTTCATGCAATTTGAAATGTAAATTACTACTTTTGGATAATAGTGTGTAAGGAATGATGTGTTTTCACATGCCATCTATTTTTTTGTCATCTTGAGGCTTCCTTATGTGAGTTATGTACCAAAACAATGGATGTACATATACTAGTTAGTTATTCATGTAAAGGGTTGGTTGTTGAACCATTTTTTTTGGTCTAGTAAAGTCTATAGAGTGTTTTAGGGTATCAAACACCAAATTTATTAATTGTAATTTAAAGAATTTATATTTTAGAGTGTAGAATGATTTTATAAATTTACAGATCTTTATAGTTACATATCTTCATGTATGTTTGCGATGATTTGAGGGAATATTATTATTTTAGTTATGAATTTCCTCTTGCCACATTTGTTTGCATGAATGTGATGAGGTTTTGGAGTGTGCATGCCAATACCTAATATTTTTAAAATGATTTCTAATAACAATTTATTTATTACATATGGTTCGATATAGTTTTGGTTATGGATCATTAAGTATGTTTATTATGGAAATATAATTGTTGATCTTCATTTACCTGTAAATCTAGTTTTGTCGATGCTTTTCCTTAACACATTTCATTCCACTTTGTTTTTTATGACTCTATTTTCTAATGGAGTAGGCACCAATCCACATTGGTGAAGAACTAATCAATCTTTCATTTAAAATGCATCCATTCATGTTAGTTGTAGGAGTATATTAGGTTTATAATAAAATAAATTATCTTCCATATAGGTCATATTGTTCATGATTTTTTTTTACAAACTAGGGAACTATTTTTAGAAAACTTATTAACTATATCATTAGAGAAGCTAAATATGCATGTTTGCACCTTTCCACTATTAAAAAAATGATAAAAGAAATAATTTTAAGGGATTATAATTTTTTTATTTATATTTGCATGTGCAAGGTGTAATGCCCCGCCACGCAACCCTAGGGGAAGTTGCAATTCACTACTTAAACGTACCAATTTTTTTTTGTTTAAGTATAAATAACATGTAAGGTGAATTCATAATGCCAACAACCTCTAAGGCCACGAGACAAAGATTACTTAAAAACCCAACAACAAATAACATTAACATAAACCGAAACATTAATCACTTAAGGAAATGATACAACATACATTCCTTTCAAGATAAATTACAACAAGGATAAATAAATACCTCAAGATTCCAAATTAACATTATAACAATAAGGTTACATCACTCATTCCCCGAATGAGGTAAATCCAACCAAAAGATTAAATATTACAAATTCCACCTCGATAACAACTGAGGGGTAGTAAAATACAATAAGAACTGAGAGAACAAGGCAAGAGAAGAAACTGATTCCCACGAGCTCTCCAGCTGGAAATCACGAACACACGAACATGAAGAAGAACCAACGGAAAAAGATGCACGCCACCCGACCACGTGGAACCCAAAGGCCCCACTCCCTCCGTGCTAGGAGATAGTAACAAGGATTTCCTAGACAAGACCACCAACCTCTAGACACAGGCTTACACCAAAACTGAATTGAAGCAACTACAATCACAAAGCCACTTAACATCTATAACCACAATTCCATTAAGCCACAACAGTCACAACATCACTTAACACGAAGTTACAATGCTTCCAGAGAACAATGATCATGTACATCACACAATAACTGATTAACTGTCGACATAGGAAAAGTGTCATACATAAATTGCCATGAGTTACCCTAGCTCAACCTTCCTAGGCTACCGGACCCCCATCTTGGGTTACCCTGGCTTGCCTCTACCGGCGCCGGACCCTCACGCAAAACTATGCGTCCCATCTCATCTCGAGCCTTATCATTCACTTGCTTCACGAGAGAGGCATTCATTATCTTATTAGTTTGAAAGATCCCCATTAATTCATTTAAATTATCACTTAGTTAAACTCTAGGTGAGTTACCCTGGCGCCCCTTTGTGTGCCGGACCCCCACCAAGAACCACTCTCCTATCGACAACACAACCACAAAAGAACTAGATAACATGACCTCTCCAAACCAAGGAGGAAACAGAATAAGGAACTTACTCCAACACTGGAGGAAACAACGTACAAAACCCACTCCAACACTGGAGGAAACCAAATCACATTACCCTCTCCTACACCCAAGGAGGCACAAATCCCCGTTCGTGAAAATCGGGTGATCCACAAGGTATAACTATACACATTTTCCACGACACACCAAAAGTTGACTTTCATAACGACAACCCACAACAGGATACAAATCCCCTATCAGGAAGACCTCAAACAATGACCCCATACTCCCAACATCAAGCAAGGAAGAATAAACATTAAAAGTAATTCTAGCAAATAAATAAACTAAAATTCGGGTTTCCTAAACCCAGTCAATCACAGTATTCCTTCCTTGCATTTATCTAATCAAAACTCTAAATTTCATTCCACATCATTGCAATAAATCAAGTCGTTCCTTCATCCTTAGTACCACAACCAAATCATAATCGAACAATTTATTAACTATCATCATTTGATTAAAATGACTCTTTCATTGATTCACAATTTTTCAACTATAATTATAATTGAACATTTAAATAATAAAGTTATTCATCTAACATTTAAATCAATTTACTTACTCTAATTTTCCTATTATTTTCATATTCAAAACATTTAAATAAAACAAGGCATTTATCTTATTCAATAAAAACCTATTTCACAATAAAATTCCTTATTCATTAAAATATATATAAATTCCATTAAAATATCTATTTAATCAATTATTTCAATCCTCTTGATCAAACAATTTAATTACACTCTACAAATTTATTATTCAAATAAATATTATAATAATATAATATATAAATATATTATTATATATTAATATTAATATAATATTTAATGATAATTATAAAATAACACATAAAAAAAATTTGAAATCCAAGATGCCCTAACCGCCGCGGCCGGTGTGTTTAACACACAGTCTGGGGCGTTCCGGCCGCGGCCTGTGTGTTAACCACACAGTCCGAGGCTGGCGGTTCGGCCGCGGCCTGTGTGTTAACCACACAGTCCGTGGCGGTTCGGCCGCGGCCTGTGTGTTAACCACACAGTCCGTGGCCTTTTCCGGCCGCGGTCTGTGTGTTTAACACACAGTCCGTGGCGTTACCAGGCCGCGGCCTGTGTGTGTGGCGGTGGGGTTTGACCGCCCACCCCACAATAAACACAAAAAAATAAAATTTAAAAAAAAATATTTTCACCTGCGTTTAAAATGGCGACCAAATACAGGGCATACCCTGTTTTTTACCCAAAATACACATTTTCAAATATAACCAATATATTTGTATATATATTTGTGGGTATATCCATGTATTGCTATACATGGGTATATTCACAAATATATATACCCAGATTTTAATTTCATGCTCAAATTGTGAAAATGATCTATCTAAACCCATTTCAAGAATAGAGTTTTGCTTCTAACAACAAAATGGTTTTCAAAATAAAACTAGTACACACATGGAGTTTCCTAAGTTATTTTATTCAATAACTTGGTATAATATTCATGTTTGGATTCAATTTCCCAATCAAACTACCATTTAGAAAATTTAAAAGCTCCTCCATGAATTCCATTGAATCTTAAACCATATTTTCAATTCATTCCAAAATGGGCAAGAAGGTGAAAGGAGAAAGTATGAACCTTATGTTTTCTCCAAAACTTGCAAGCCTCCACCATTTTTTCCTCCTCCAAGCCTCTCCACCAAAAGCCAAAACCAAGAATTCCACGGAGGAGTTCCAAAGAAAAAACCCTAAACTAAAATATATCCCTTTTTTCTCAAACTCCCCAAATTCACATTCAAATTCTAATTCTAATTCAATTCAAATGCAAAAATGCAAACTCCCTTTCCAATTCAAACTAAATACCATTTCAATTTCATATTCAACCCTTTACAAATATCTTTCCAAAATAGTCAACTAATTTAGAAAATATCTTTTATTCCCCAAAGTCTTTGCATAAGAAACCCATTTGAATTTTTTTTATAACTTTAAACAATTTTCCATTTCCAATTTGAATTCAAAATACTTTAGCATTTTATTTCAACAAAAGCATTTAAAACTTTTAACACTTTAATTCATAGGGGTAATTTAATTAATTCACACAATTAATTCCAATTATCAATAAAATAACTCTAATTCGAAATTAGATTATTTTATTAATTCAATTAAATTAATTAACTAATCACTAATTTTTCAACAACCCCAAAAGACAAAACATTCATTATTTATAATTTCCAAAAGCTATTTAATCACTTTTAGCTTGCAACTAAACACATTTAGTCATTAATTAGACTACACAAGTAATTTAATAAACTCTAAATTTGCAATTAACTAAACACTCAAAGGGAACTGACCAAGTTAAAACAATTGACCCTGACGACAAACCAACAACATGCTATGACTAGGGTGATGACCTGGTTCGGAAACCCTAGCTACTATCTCCCAATTAATCTCCGTTGGTCAATGGACACGCTCAGACTTGGAAACCAGGTGGAGTCGATGTCATGTACCTGCCAACCTGCAATCAAAGAGCATGTCGAACGTGCATATATACATAATATGGTCAGACACACCGTGAAGAGGAAATCTCAGAATCGTAGGGCACTCGCAAGCGAGTGATACAACCCCGTCCCCTTCACCAATACAATATCACTAACTGACAAAGCTAACATTATTAACATAATCAAAGCATAAAACATCATTAATTCTCATGTTAACATGATCGAAGCATAACATAGGAAAACATTGCCTGATTAACATAGCACAAAAAGGAGGGGTGTTACACAAGGTGTGTTGTCAACTATATAGAGGTCTAAAGTAGATAGTTGATCTTGACCTAGTAATAGTCATAGGATTCAAGTGTACATTTGTGTATAGATATAGATTTATTACTTATGTTATATTTTATTTGATGTATAAACCTATTTAGATTACCTCTAGAAATGTCCTCCCAAGTTTTATTTGAGCTCAAATTATAAAAGACATTACCTACTCTCATTCATAGGCCTTTAATTGTCATCAATCTATTGATGAACCCCTATTTTACCTTCTTAGCAACACTCCTTGACCTTGAAGGTGTAATATAAGTTCTAAGATTATGGACTTGTATTTTTGTGACTTAATAGGGGTGATAGATATTCCACCACCAAAGAATAATATAAATTATAATTACAATAATTATGGTGGTAATAATTATAATTTAGGAGAACAAAACATTTATCAATATTATAAATTGTCTAACAAAAAAAAATCACCAAAAGGATAGTTAATGGGAAAAATCATTAATTTGATAACAAGAATAAATTATATCATCCTTACAACCCTAAAATATAGTATTTATATCATAAATTAGGGGGCATCATATAAAGGTGTGTTATAGCTACAACAAGACCATTTCAAAACTTCTAAAAGAATAATAAAAAATGTTCATTAATACATTATTACACTCTCAATATAGAGAACGTAGGCCAACTAATTATCACCAAAATTTTCAACACACTTTTGGTCAAAATGTGTTAAGCATTATGGAATTAGATACAAGAAAAAGAACCTTGTACTACCCAAGGACTTGAATAGCTAGACCACACTTCTAGAAGTTCAGTATTTTCTCACATATCATACATCCTAAAAATTATCTCACTCATAAGAATTCTCTACTCAATAGTTTAGATTTAGGCCATCTAGTTCAAGCTACTCCAAGAAAAAATCATTCTTCTTCCACATTCAATTTTAGAAAGTTACCCATAGTCAATGAAAACTAAAAAAGTTCATTTGAATCTTTACCTAATGGTCCAAATTTATGATTATCACATCCAAGGAGAAAGAAAAGAAGAAAGAAACAAAGCACACACATGCACAAGTTAGGAAAAACTAGGAGCCTAGCTTTCTTTCTAGGGCCATATTTTTCCAAGGAGCTAATCATAAATTTTTATGCTCTCCAATGTTGAAAATTAGTCTAAGTTGTTAATCTAGATAAGGATTAATCTTTATCCTTTTTTTAGCTTAATCTAAACTTGTTCCATTCCCTTTCTCATCCCCACTTGATTCCCTAGTAATTCCTATCTTAGAAGCTCCGTGAGTCATCTTATTCTAATCAACCCAAAATCCCCTAGGTCAAAAAACCTACTAAAGATAAACCACATTGTTAGTAACATAGGCAATTACATATCATATAATAATAAGAAAATAATTGTTTCATAGTAAAATAGAATTGATGAAAAATAAAAATGAGCATGTGTAAATTACATTTCATCTACATAATTGAATACATCCATATAGTTTTATTGTATTGATATGATATATTAAAAAAGTTACAAAAAGTGTAATATCATAGTGTCATCTATAAACATAAAAAATTATCCAAATATAAATAAATTCTAAAACTATCCATGTGCATAAGTGAGAAATAGATGCAAGAAAAGTAAACCTTAAACTATGTATGGACCAACACCAAACATGGCTATAATCATAATAAAGTGTATGAGTATAATGGGCTCCACAAGGGAGCTAAAGAGAAAAAGTGTGTGCACAAGCATACAAATATCCTCATGCTATGGGGAAAGTAAAAATATCTTAAATAAAAAAGAAGCATGCCTCTCAAGGACCTCAATGTTAGCTCCCACCAATGGATTTTCCAAGGTTTTTGTTCTATTGTCTCCTTGTCATTGACTTTCTATTGTCTATCTAATTGTATATTTTTATACCATTTGCTCATTTAAACTCTCTTCATCATCCCTCATATTCACTATTGAAAGTATAAATGATCTATGTTTATCTTTGTATTTGTTTTCATGAAGTAGTATTTTTTTGTATTGCATTATTCTTTTATTGATGTTGCTGGTCATCGAGGTGAAGTGATACAACAAGGGTAAAACATATCAATGATATATCCTCTTATCCTTATTCCACTCTTACTTTTATATAATTATTCATCAATACACACTTGAGTAATTTTTTCATATTTATTTTGTAGGTGACCCTCAAATGATGAGGGAAAAGGACAAGGTAGTATCTCTCAAATCATGAATCCAAGGTAATTTATCTCATCATTTTTTATTTTCATTTTCCATATTATTATATATGCATGAGTAACTAAATTTTTTGTAGGCCCAAATGTCTTATAATGATAGAGTTAGGTACAATAATTTCAAGTCCCACAATACCAATCTTAAGGAAGGGTGTATACCTACTATGTAGACTACTATACCTAATGGGGTAAATTTGTAAGTGCCTAAAATTGTAAAGGTTGTTTTAGTAGTTTGATGATGATCTAATAGATCCAATTCATGACCCATGTGGCATGAAGTAAATTTTTTATCAAATGTATTGGACTTGATCATAGTTTCCTCATCCTTCTTAGCTCCTTGCCCATCTTACTCAAACCTAGGTCAAGGTTTCAATTATTCAAACTATACCAGAATTTTTATAAAATTTTGATTGGAGGATCACTTGAGAGATTGGAGGGTCACTTGAGAGACCATAGGTTTTCTTGAGATATTGCAAGTTCACTTAGGCAACCAACCTTAAGTTGTAGGGTCGCTCGAGCGACCAACCCTTATAAAGAGGATGACCTAGACCATCAAACAAGGTGACTTATCATTTTTAGAGATATGTTATTACTTAATTCTAGTTGTTTCTACTTCACTTTTTTTAATGATTAGGATCTTAATTTTTAGTAAGTTAACTAATCCTTCACTCCCGCTGTATAATTCTCCTCTCCTCTTCACTCTCAATCAACTCTTTAGTCCACTTGTAATCAACTATCCAATGATCTTTCAATCAATCTCCTCAATCCATGAAGCTTCTCTACTATAAGAACCTCCCTTCCCATGATTTAAGGGTGTTTATTCATTTTTGTAATTTTTCCCAATTTCTTTCTAAGATCTCTCATTATCTTTTAACTTAATCCCAACACAAGTATAGTAAATCATCTTTAGAAAATAAAACCATCTCAAAATATGCAACCCCCAACTACATTGTTATGTTCATGCATGAATCCATTTAGAAACTTCAAAGCTTCTCTTACCTTCTAAGTAATTTCCAATTTCCCTAAAGATAGTATATTCTTGCCTTTCCACTGTCATCAAGGAAGATGACCCACTATTGTATAAGAAAGAGGAAGTGTGAGCCCTCAAGGACACAAGCCAACATAGAGAGCGGAAAAAATCTTCTATTTACACAAGCTCCATTATTTAATTTGATTTGTTTTTAAAGAATTTGTTCATTTAACTAGTGATTATAATATCTCTCTTTACCCAAGAAAGATAATAATTTCTTAGATTTTATAGTTTTAATTTAGAAGTTTTTCTTGTTTTCAATATAATTAAATTCAAAGTAGTTGCATTGCATTTATTTTTGTATAATAGATCTCACCAAGGAAATGAAACATAAAAACAATAATTAGTTGCATTATGAAAATCCATTTAGAATTACTTTAATTTAGTAAAAAAACATTTTCTACAAGTAGATAATTAGATAACATTTAAAATTTGAAAAAAATCAAAAAATACAGAATAGTTTACTTTAGCATGCATATACTTTAATTGCATTTATAAACATAAAAAAAATACTCTAAAATGACAAAAAGAAAGCTCTCAATTATAAAATGAGGTTCTTAAAAATAAACAACAAACTCAAATACCAATGAGCTCAGTATTTAAATATTCAAACATCAAATGAGATCAACATTTGAAACAATTTGATAAATGATAAAACAAAACACTAATTGTATCTCTTAGTATTCCTCCCTCATCACTCAAAATTTGTGCTTAATGTGTCATGCAATAAGATAAAATTGGATTGAGGTAGTGTTGCATGAAATCAAAGAGAATCTACTAATTCAAGAGGATCCCATTGAAAAGATAGCCCAGGAACAAGCTTAGATCTTACAAGATCTTGCATCGAAAAAATATTTCAATACATTGTCAACTCATAAACTGATTTCTCAGAGACACTAGAGAAGACAAACATTATTTGAGAAATGGGAAACATAAATCGTCATTAATTGAAAAGGTTGACAATAATGCAGCTTCACATCAACATTAGCAATAATAATGGTCATAAAAAAACCACTCCACTATACTATAAGTTCCTTAAATTCCCTATAGATGTGAGTGAATATAGTCCAACTCTAACTCAAATAGATAAAACCACTTCCATTTGTGACACTTTTCTTTCAAAAAAAGAGATTAGTCAACCAAAGTCTCTCCTACTTGGCTGGATTTTCTTGGAAGATAAATATTGATTTAGTGGATGCCTTAGCAAGGGTGGAGTGCATATGTTGTCTAGAGTCTAACTCACTCTTATTATGTTGGGGTCATTTTTCAATGCCACAAAAGTAGTGTATGGTCAAAAATTTAATACATATATTTCATGTTCTAATATTGTCCATAAATTTGTATATGAAAATAAAAATCTACAAGAGAGATAAAATTATTAATAAATAGAAAAACATGAAGGCTTCTCAAGATAGATATAAAAGTTGGGTTGATTCAAAAAGATAAATTTGATATTTTGATGTTGGTCATCAAGTGTTTCTTGAAGTCAAAGAAAAATATAATTTCTTAATGTTTGGAAAATACACCAAGATAGTCCTATTTTGAGACCTTAGAAAGGATAAGTGAAGTAGAATATAAGCTTGAATTAAAAATTTGTGATTTTTTCAATGTAAGTTTACTAAAAATATATATGGTTTGATCATGTTATTTACTTGTAAAGTATTTCTATGGAACCTACTTGTGAATTTAAAATTGAACTAGAAATAATTATTGAAATTGTGATAAGGGAAAATGAATAGGAACAAAGAAAACATAATAATGACAACAATCACAAATTTCCTAGATAATGCTAAGATCCCCAAATCGATAATGAAGTGCAATGCAACAAAAGAATTCAATAAACAAGAACATTATCACCTAATTCCCTTGCTTGCTTGACTTATCTCCATTATTCTTCTCAACTTTTCTTTGAAATACTTAATGCCCTTAGATTGTGAGTGTGCAATACTAGCTTGTAAGTATTTGATAGCAAAACTTTGAAGATTGTGATTACCAAAAATGGAATTAAAAAGCTTCTTTTATAGAAACTTCACAGATTCGACGGTAGAGATTGATTTGAGTTTGAATGGTCCAAATTGAGTGTGAGGATCTGATTGAATAGTTAAGTGACTTGATTGATTAGATTGATTGGAAAGTTAGCTAATTTGATTGATTAATCAAGAGATGTAACTGAAAGAGTGTGTGAGTCAAAAGGAGATGACAGATTAGTTAAGTGAGTGAACTGAGAGAAAGTGTTAGTTAGGAATGGAGAGAATTATGCATGAGATATTAGATTGAAAATGTAGGAGACATGTGCTCAAATAGAAGAATTAATTATAAAATTAATTCCTTTCTTTGTGGAAGAAGTTGTGTGTACGTGATTTCATAATCAAAATGATATTCAATTGAAGGAAACACTTTAAATGAGAAGATATAATTAATTAATTAAATGAATAATCATTTATTTAATTAAATGTGGGAGAATATGAATTAATTTAAATGTGTAATTAAATAAATTTAAGAAAATTATTTAATTAGTATGAAGAAGGGATTTAATTTAAATGACGTAATTAAATAAATTTAGAAAACTTATTTAATTAATCAAAAGAAGAGATTAGAATTAATTAGCAACGCAATTAAAGTAAATTAAGGTAATTTATTTAATTAACCAATTTTAGAAGAATAAAGAAATCAATTAATTAAATGGTTAAAACTATTTAATTAATTAGAGGAATTAGGATGTTAAGTTATAATTAAATGATAAAATCATTTAATCATTTTGCAGGTATCTTGAATTGATGATGAAAAATACAGTTGCAGGCCTAAGCCATTTTTCAGTGTCTACATTTTGCCCCTCTTTGACATAATGTCATTTCAGAATTTGTGTCAAAGAATAAAGAATATCATGCCCTATTCATGCCCTAGTGTGAGATAGGTAAGGTATTTCCCCCTCGGGAAAAATGACAATTTTTTTAAAAATTCAAAAAAATTTGGAAATTGTCCCGATTAGGTAATTGGATAGCCAAAAGTTCGACATTGGTGAAAGAAATCAGTTTCAACGAGGTTTAGTAAGTGAAATGGTCGTTGGAAGTGTCCAAATAGTGCGTCAAGTACATTAGGCTTCAAAGAAAACCCTAAAAACTCCTAGGTATAAATAGAAATTGGGTAAAAAGTTAAATCATTTTCACCCTTGGAGTTTGAAAACTTGTGATTTTTCTCTAGAGCCATCTTGCAAAATGTCTCTCGTTCCCTACACCGAGCACTGTGGATATCATATCAAGACCTTTCGACGACTGGTCGACGTAGGACCCTCGATATGTACCCAAATCCGACTTTTGAATTTTCATGCATTTCTAGGCTCTTAAAGTTTATTTTTCACATGCGTCACTTTTTGTGCACCACAAATGCTTTCGTATGTGACACATCTATCTACAATACGACGCATTTGCGGAAACACGTGGGGGCTTGTTTGTGGTTTTGTTTGAATCAATGTATTTACATGATTGTGCACCACATGTGTTATAGTTAGTCACATATGCTAGGGATAATGACACATTTGTAATTATGCACCTCATTTATCAAATAAAATGATGCATCTGCCTATCAATTTTTTTGAACTTTTGAAGTTTTAAATTGATTTTGTCTTTTAAATGATGCACATTTATTAGCCTTGTGTTTTTGACACAAGATATGTGTTATGTATTTGTAGGTTGTTTTGGATCCAATATACACCTGGGAGTCGAGGCTGACTACTTACGCATTGTGGGACCAATTGACCAATGCAAAGAGATATTTGATATGGCATCTTGGACTTCACCATGTGACATTTATACTCAGCATCTGGGAAAATCGAGGGATGCTTGCTGCACTTGCTGAGTGATGACACTCAAAGACTTTTTCTTTCCATTTTCCCATAAGAGAGGCAACAGTTACATTGGAGGATGTGTATAGGATACTCATATTATCGATTAGTGATGAGAGGGTCCGCTATGATACTAAGAGGGGTTATAGTGAGATCACCGATACTATGTGTACGGGGATGTTAGACACCTTGGTATTGAGCACTACGAGATCAAATGGCATGTACTTGTAGAGAGATATGAGCGGATTGATTGTGTATTGTGTACTCTTATCATTGGGATCATACTGCCAGACCGCAGAGGGCATGGGTTTCTTGTGGGTTGGGGAGAGATGTTAGTGGGGATCTTAGAGAGACAGGTTGTGTATGCATGTGGCCCCTATCTATTGGTGATGTACTTCCATCATTGATACATTTGACTACAAATTCTGACAAAAGTTCGTTGGAATTTCGACAAACTTTCGTTGGAATTATTTTGTCGATTTTCTAACGAACTTTGAAACATCGAAATTCCGACCCAACCGATGATGCTAGGTTGGAATTTCGACATTTCAAAGTTTGTCAGAAAATCGATGAAATAATTCCAACAAATGTTTGTCGAAATTCCGACGAACTTTCGTTGAAATTTGGAGTCAAATGAATCAGTGCATTTGCATGACATAACTTATAGGGAGGCGTAGTCCATGAGCTGCGGGACTACTTTATTGATGATCTAGGAATGGGAGTACATTGTTGTTTTTTGTCCACCAATCGTACATTAACTAGATGATCGATCTCCCTATGTATTTCGGTATGATTGGACCATTATACAGACACATTTTGGAGATACTGGATATTGGAGGTACACGATTGATACCCTTGTGCAGTTTATTTGGAGGCCATACATGGACTATGTATAGTGGCGAGATGAGGATCGACACTTGCCTTTCTATCATCAAACACATCTGATTGGGAGGACCATTGCCACTGTACGTATAATTGAGAAACACTTACCCGACAGAGTGCTTTGGAAATTTGGTAAGATTCAAGATGAGTTGCGCGGTCGAGCTGATCTTGCCAAATCTTCAAGGGAGGTTCCTTTATGGGGGTACCAAATTCTCGTAGCGACGACAAAGGTAGATATTGATGCACTAAAACCAGTGCAGTGGGCATGGAGGGGTGGGCCAGCGGATGTTGGTACAACAGTAGCCTATGATACCTAGTGGGCGCAACATAGACCTGTGCCTTACATAGATCCTGATCAGCCAATGCCCATAGAGCACCGAGGTATAGGCCCATGGGGTCAGTGTGGTGGCAGAGGGGGTGGTCACGGTGGTTGCGATGGTAGAGGTGGAGGTGACGATAGTAGAGGAGGCCATTGGTGAGGAGGCGGTTGGGGAGGAGGGTAGAGGAGGTCGTTGGTGAGGAGTCTGTTGGGGAGGAGGCCAGGGGATAGGAGGAGGAATTGGATGCCCTTGATTTATTACAGGCACGATACTAGGATGTGGAGGATTTCCTCGAGGAGGAGATGGGAGACGAGGAGAGGGAGCTCCAAGACCAGATTGTAGAGGAGTGGGATGTGGATGAGGGGGAGAGACCAGTGCGGGAGGAGGAGGGTCTCATAGATCAATGGCTGGCCGATTTGAAGGCTAGGGTAGAGGCCTTGGAGGAGAAAATTAGGGTTGTTTCCATGGAAGAGACGAGATATGTCTGGAGAGAGATAGTGCATATTTGGAGAGGGATCAGGTGGTGGCACAAGGTAGGAGATAGAGTAGAGGTTTGTAGAGTTCTCCACTCTTTACCGTGGACCAGTTACGGATATGGCTCAAGAGTTGGTTAGGGATAGCAAGCGAGAGCGATACTATAGGGATTTGTATGAGTAGGAGGTACCTCCTGAGAGACGGGCTCCCAGTGCTTCTCAGACACTCAACAGTAGATCATGTAGTCAACGGTCCCACAGTAGATCTCAGAGAAATGGTGGTGTCCTAGGACCTCATGGGCGAGGACCTTATGATAGGCCCCTGTCCGCACAATGATCATTAGGCTCTCCCCATTAGTCACCTCCTCATTCTCCTCATCAAAGTAGTGGGAGTTCAACATAGGGACGTGTTTATGTATTTGTAGACACTGTATTATGATTATAGAGCCTGTGAGCTCCATTTTTTATATACATCTTCGATAGTATACTGTAACACATTTTTATATATATATATGAGATGCATTTTTGGTGGCAATTATATGATGTGTTTGTTTATGTGATGTAATGATGATTCTTTTATGGTTCATGCTTATGTGATGATGATTATGTATGCTTTTAATTATGATTGATGCACTCGATTTATGATGTAATGGATGCATATGAGTTATGATATATAGCCATTGTATGCATTGTGTTATCTATATATTTATTATGTTACACAAATGTCAATGATAATGATCCGATGTTCTTAATTCCTTATGCAAAATGGATGTGGATGTATGTTACTCTGATATTGTAATGAATGTAGGTGATTTTTGTGTGTCATAGTACACCATCCAGATGCATTGGAAGAAGAGTGCTAACATGAAGATGATTTATGTTAGCGTGAAAGATAGATATGTCATCACTTTGTTATCATTATACTAAGCATTTGCATTTTAATCATCATTGGGAAGTTTATTGCAATGAACAAGAAACACCATGATATGAGATAGACCAATGGTGTGCAATGTCATGCATTTTTCGAAAACAAATAGTCGTAGACAAGGATTGTCATGAATCATACTTAGGAACCCGATTGTTCCCAGTCTTTTTGTCGAGACAAACCACAAACAACAATCCAAAGAAAACGTGCCATGAAATGTCGTTGCTCCTCTAAATCTTGTTGCTAGGAAATCCTTGAGGTGGCTAGTGACATAATTTTTTTGAAAAGATAAGACAATCATCATGACGCGACGTTTCTCCTCTAAATCCTGTTACTAGGCCATCCTTGAGGTGGCTAGTGACATGACAATTTCAAAAAGATAAGACAATCAATCAAAAGAAAGATATGCTCATGTAACATTGTCATTCCTCTAAATCCATCATAGGAGATCATTGAGGTGGCTAGTTACATGGTCATATCAAATCATTTAAAAATAAATGAAAATGCTTGTCGAAACATGTGTATCAGATCTTTGTTTGTTTTCCAAGGTTGACTTGGTGATGACAAGGTTGACTGGTCACTCTTTAGGAAGAACACATCCTGAAGAAGATTGAAATTTCAAATTTGATTATTTCCAAGGTCAAGATTTAGGAAGGAAACATCCTAAATAGATGACACGATAGGGTTTGACATCAAGAAGGACACATCTTGAAGGCCCACAATTGACAGGAAAAAGTCTGACGTCAAGAAGGACACATCTTGAAGACTCTTAAGTGATTGATTTGATAGATTTGATGTTGATTCAGGGAAGAGACATACTAAATAAACTGGTTAACAGAAAAGAGTCTGACGTCAAGGACACATCTTGAAGACTCTTAAATGACTTATTTGATAAATTTGATGTAGATTCGGGAAAGACATATCCTGAATAAATTGGTTAACAAAAAAGAGTTTGACGTCAATAAGGACACATCTTGAAGACTCTTAAATGACTGATTTGATAAATTTGATGTAGATTTAGGAGAGACATATCTTGAATAAATTTGTTGATAGAAAAAGAGTCTGACATCAAGGACACATCTTAAAGACTCTTAAATGATTGATTTGATAAATTTGATGTTGATTCAGGAAAGACACATCCTGAATAAATTGGTTAACAGAAAAGAGTTTGATGTCAAGGACACATCTTGAAGACTCTTAAATGATTGATTTGATAATTTGATCTAGATTCAGGAAATACATATCCTAAATAAATTGGTTGATAGAAAAGATTTTTACATCAAGGACACATCTTGAAGACTCTTAAATGACTGATTTGATAAATTTGATGTTAGACTGATTTTTGACTAGTTGGATTATGCGTCATTTTTGACCTTGCATTCGAGTTGTTCGATAGATGACCATGGGATATGACCAAAATGACAAAAACCTAAGAGGATTAACATCTAAGGCCTTAGGGGATATTAAGCCTTGCCTACGTTATACATGCATAGACTACGTAGTTCAACTATAAACTTACTGACAGGATTGACTGAAAAAGATTTGTTTTATTTGAAGATATCTGACATGGTGTGATCATGAATGTGATGAACCCTAAAGGATTGACCTAGTGCAGCCTCGGGGGCTCATTAATTGATGGCCTTGCCTATGTTTTACACATAGATACCTCATAGTTCGACATGACCATTGACTTTGTTTTATGGACAAAGGAATGAGTCATGATTTTATTCTGAAAAACCTAAAAATACTGACCTAATGCATTGGGGGCGCATCGACAAATGGCCTTTCCTACATCTAGTCGAAGAGGCAACATAGTTTGACTATGATAAAGACTAACATGACAAACATTGACTTTGTTTTTGTAGTTTTCTGATTATTTGGATTTTTTGGGATTTTGACATTTTTTGAATGTTTTTGTGTTTTTGACATGTTTTCTAAATGTTTTCACATTTTTGACATGTTTTCTAAATGTTTTTGTATTTTTGACATGTTTTCCAAGTGTTTTAGGTCTTGAAGATCTAGAGGTTTATTACACCAAGAATGGGTATCAGGTATTTTCCCCTAGTTAGGTATTGTATGGGATTGGATGGTAAGAATGATTTTGCATAGTATGTTTTGAGCGTCAATTGATTTCAAGCCATAGGACTACCAACTACTCTTATTGTGGGTGTCATGGAATGGAGAGACAATTATATTAATATGGGTGAAGGTGAAAATACCCCGTGAAGTGATAATAGACGACGAAGCGAAGATTGTCTACACATGGTGCCTGTTTGCTAGGTTTTCACCATGGTACTTATCCAACATGCCATTGAGATGGTTTTCACTGTTGGATGGATTATTTATCTTTACTATTTTCTTCTTTTTTTATTTTATTTTATTTTTTTCCAATTTTTTTCTTCTTTTTTTTTTAATTTCTTTGACTAAGCTTTCTAAAGATGTGTAAAACTTGCATAGGTACAAGTTGTTTATAGGCTTAGATAATGGTTCTCCCTTTGGAGTAGACAACTAATATGTGTCTGAACCGAAGGAAGTTGTGCTGACATAAGGGCCTAGCTAGTTAGGCTCAAACTTACCAGGTTTATCTCGTTCTACCTAGTTTTTAGGATTTTGTATTAGTACTAGGTCGTCGATGTCGAAATGTCTAACCAAGACCCTCTTTTTGTAACTTCTACAAAGACGGTTCTTATATGCTTGTAAGTGGGTCAGTGATTTATGTCTTAATTCTAGCTCATGTAGCCTAGATATTCTATACTCTTCATCATTGATTAACCCTTTCATGGACACTTAGAGAGAGGGGACTTTGACCTCAATGGGGAGAATAGCCTCCAAACCAAAGACTAGGGAAAATAGGGTGGCTCCAATGGGAGTACAAATTTTGGTTCGATATGCCCATAAGGAAAGGTTGAGTTGGATGTGCCAGTCACGACTAGTGACATTGACGATTTTCTTAAGGATTTAAATGATGGTTTTATTGGACACCTCAGCTTGACCATTGCCCTATGGGTAGTAGGGAGTGGAAAAATGGTGTTGAATGTGGAATTGTTTGCATAGTTTGTGGACGTCTTGGTTTTTGAAGGGACGCCCATTGTCTATGATTATGGACTATGGAATACCATAGTGAAAAATGATGTAATTAAAAATGAACTTAGCAATTTGGTTTCCAGTGATGTAGGTAAGGGGGATGGCCTCTACCCATTTGGTAAAGTATTCAATAGAAATTATAATGAATTTGTGGCCATTTGAGGAAGTGGCGTGAATTTTTCCCATGAGGTTGAGTCTCCATTGAGCAAAGAGCCAAGGTGAAGTGATGGGCCTTAGTTCCTATGCTGGAGCATGAATGAGATGACCATGAACTTGACACTTTGCATCTTTTGACAAATCGATATGCCTCCTATTCCATAGTTGGCCAATAGTATTCCAGCTGCATAATCTTTTTAGCTAAGGTAGGACCACTTGAGTGGGCCCCACAACTTCCTTGGTGCACTTCACATAAGGTTGTTTGTGCTTTAGTGTTATCGAGACATTGGAGTAGGGAATTGTCAAAGGCACGTTGATACAAGGTATCCCCGATGATGGCATAATGGGAGGCTTTTCGGATAAAGTTCTTGCATTGGCTATTGGATAAGTTATTAGGTAAAGTTTGGGAATGGAAGTAATTATAAGTATCTAGGTACCAAGGTGACTCAGGACCAACAAGCTCACAAACCATTTTGGATTCTGGGATGTCGAAAGTGGGGACCAATAGTTTTTCCACTAAGAACTCATATTGTGACACTTTGTTATGTGTGTCCAAGACCGATCTGATGGTTGCCATGGTGTCCATTGCTTTGTTTTGTATGCAAGGTATCTAACAAAAGGTGACATTGAAAAATTAAAGCTTGAAGTTGTCGACCATTTTATTATAGGGAGTCAATTTCTCAACCTTTGTGTCATAGTCATCATTGACCTGATTGATGATTAACTGTGAATCTTCAAAGACCTGTATACTTTTGATCTTCCACTTGACCTCCATACGCAATCCCATTAATAGGGCCTCATACTTTGCAATATTATTTGTACAAGGGAATGTTATTCTGAATTATTTTGGTATCGTGTCACCTTTTAGGGTGAGGAATAGTATTCCAACACCTAATCCATGATTGGTATAGGAGCCATCAAAGTACATCTTCCTTACATCACCTATCTCAAGAGTGAAAAGTGACTCATCTGAAAAATTAGTGATGAGGGGATGTTCTGCTTGTGTTGGCATGTCTGCGAGTTGATCTACAATTACTTATCCCTTGATTTCCTTGCACTCGACATATTGGATGTCATATTCACTAAGGACCATGACCCATTTTGCTAATCACCCTATTAACACTGCTCTACTGAGAAGATACTTGAGTGGATCAATTTTTTATACCAACTTTGTTTGGTGGTTCAACATGCAATGCCTTAATTTATGTGCTGCAAAGACCACTACAAGGTAGGCCCGCTTGATATGAGTGTAGTTGAGTTTATACCCCACCAAAGCCCTGCTAATGTAGTATATTTCTCTTTCCTTTTCCTCGTGGTCATTTTAAGCAAGTAGTGCACCTGGTGTTGTTGTGGTTGTAGATACATATAATATGAGAGGCTTCCCATCTATTGGTGGCATCAACATGGGAAGTGTTAGGAGATACTCTTTTATCTATTGAAAGGCTTCCTAGCATTTCTCGATCCATATGAAAGGGATCCCTTTACGTAACAGGTATTGAAACTGATGGAATTTGTCGGCGAGTTGAGCAATGAATCTCTTAATAGATTGTAGTATCCCTTGTAAGGACCTTAATTGACTAATGTTCTTTGGGGGAGACATGTCTATGATGGATTTTACCTTGGTGGGATCAACTTCTATGCCTCTATGTGAGACAATGTATCCCAAAATTTTTCTAGATTTTACCCTAAAGAAACACTTCTTTGTGTTGAATATCCAAGATACTGAGAGGGGGGGTAAATCAGTATCTTAATTTTTCTGAATAGATACCATCCAATTATTCCAATGCATACAACAACAAAGATAAGTAAAAGCATTAATAGAACATGAAATCACAATACACATGAACACCGAGATTTTTACGTGGAAAACAAAAAATGGGAAAAACCACGGTGAGTGTTAGTTCACAATATAGTATAACCGGTTATAAGATATTACAAATTGGGGTGGCTCATTACTAGGACTCACTGTCCAAATACAAGGGCTCACTTCCTACATAGTTACAAATAAAAAATGGCTTTCAATTAGAAAATGAACTGATAAAGTACACCTAATGAGTGTTGAATCAGTTCCAATGAAGTTCAGTAAACTGACTTGACACACTTCATCATGTTCGCACTTCACATTCGCATTCACAACTCGATCTTCTATCTTATAGTCTTAAAAAACTGTAAAATATATATACTTGATCTATCCACAAGCATCAATTAGGTTGGCCTAATTAGATACATTTCTTATTCATCAAAAATACCAGCTGTTGGCTACAAGCTCTCACAAAATCTTCCCAAAAGGAAATTCAAACACCCAACACGCTACATCATGTCGGAATAGACCTAAGATAGGTCACACATATATCTGCAAAACAAAATTGATTCACCATTACATTATTTATCCATTAGGTCAGCCAAGGATAGACCTAATAGCAAAATTGCAATCAATAGAATAATGTCGATACACCATATGAGCATCTGAATACGTGAGATCTTGAATGTACACAATTACAACATCCATAAACCATTTCCAAAAACCGCTCACAACAATAATCAACAACAAGAAATTGCGGACCAAAATACTAGAGGATATAAGTATTATATTGGTTCAGATACTAGACTAGAATACCAAAACAAATTCAGACTTAGTCTTGCATTTGCAACTCATATATCATGGTGACATCAATGACAACACAAAAAAGAAAAATGAGATGTTCTTCATTTTTCCAATAATCTCCCCTTTGTCATTAATGGCAACATGCACCAAAATTTCAAAAAAAAACTTGCAAAAACTTCCAAACTCTTATTTACAACACTCTCCCCTTATTTCCAGCATTCTCCTTCCACTATCACCTTTTCTCCCCCCTTTGACATCAGGGACAAAGGGTGTCCCAAAAATTGAAACATGAAAATAAAGAAAACAAAGAGACATGCATTAACCAGAGGATGGTGAGCCTTGAAGCTCCTTAAGAATACCTTCCCATTCTGATTTACCATTCTCCCAACTTTCCTTTGTAGCAATCAACATCCTATTCAGGGATTTCAACTCTACTAGAGTTTCTTTTGCACCATCCGAAGTATCAGGAGTCAGATTTATCTTCTCAAGTTTTTTTGTGCCTACCAAGGCCTTGCCAACCAAAGTGTATTCCACTCTTATAATTTCACTTAACTAATCAAATTTTCTGATAATCTCTTGCCTCTACTTCTGTAAAACAAATAATTCATCTTTATGCTTAGAGATGGTGTTCTAGGTTTATTTGTCTCTGTCTTTGGATATACTATAAGTACCAGAGATAGCAGTCAACTGAGAATTAATGGAGTCCATAACAACCTTGATGTTCTAGGTGGCATCCGACCACTTCAATAAATAAGCAAGAACATCATTTGCTTCTGACTCATAGCTTTTCATAACTTCCAGGTTCTTTTCAACATTTGAGTTTGCTAGACCACACTTGTCATGCAATTCCAATAGCCTTTTCTCTACCATTTTATTCTCAACCTCTTGTTTTGTCTTTTCAAAAAACCCAGAGGTCTACTCCTTGAAAGAATCCAACAACAATCTCAAATTTTCTATAGGAGTGAGGGATGAATCTATAGATGCACCAGTTGTGACCTCCTATAATTCCTTAAGAGAATCTTCTACAAGTTATGTTCCTTTTTGATGAGTTTCAAGAATCTCCTTCCTTCTGGATGCCTACAATGCATCTCCTAAGACCACTTTATGGACTAGAGACATATTCTCCACATTTACATACCCTTCAATCATAGGAAGTTGTAGAAGCTCCTGAGGAATTATTGGCTTCTGGTGCTCCATGTGAATCTCCACAGATTTTTCTATATAAGTACCAATTTTGGATTCATTGGGATCCTTCAGATTTTTTAGCAATATTTGTACATAACCCTCAGCTTCATCTTCTATAATTTCATAACCTAATGGTTGAATCCAAATGGTCTAGGGTTCTACTACTTCAATCATGCATTCATAAGAGGAAACATGAAATATGATGTCATCTTTATATTTCTCAACAATCTTCCTTGAAATCCTCTCTCATTCGTGTTGCTCTTAAATACAACAAAGAATGTTGTTAGAGCATTTTCTTGAGCCTTCAGATCGCTCAAACTATGCATATAGTAAAAGATTTGATGTGCCACTGGTCTAGACGAGTCCCAAAACATTGCATCATTCTTTCCAAGAAGTATCTTCATGAAATAGAAAAGCATACATACAATCAATGAATCAAATTTAAAAGCGTATTTCCTTTCTTTTGACGACTTTAAATTCTCAAGCAACTATTGCTGGAGAAGCTCACATAATTCATAGTCTGCATCATTGACTACCATATCAAAACCAATATAAATAGTTGTGGTCGAAAAAAAGTTCTCTCTATTGGTGAAGTATATTTTATGACCAATCATGATAGCTACATACTTCACAGCCGGATTAGTGATAGACTTTTTCGTTAAGGCTCTCTTGTCATATGCGGCTCTTGTGAGTTTCGTTATCACCTCATTCTTCATGATTTTCAATATAGGTACTGTTCCTTTATCCTAGAGGCCAGTAACAACCCTAATTGCCTCCTTAGTTATTAGGTGAGGTCGGTCAGTCCATAGGAATTTATCATGTATTTTGCTTAGGACTGGTTTCACAAATCCATCATCAACCACAAAACTGAAGTTGGAAAAGTTGTTACATCTATCTAACCTCTTCACAACTAGGTTTGAGTATTCAGGTTTTACCAAGAAACTATCTCCAGTAAGCTCATTTTGCCAAATGTCGATCAATTTGTTGTGATTGAACTCCTTAGTCCTTACTCAAATATACATTCTTGTGTCCTCGGTCGGCATAACCCCATGAGGGATTGATGAGAAGGCACCCATAGGGTTATCTTCGAAAACCTTTGAGGAATATTTCCTATAGGATGGTCTAGGTCTTTTCGAAAATTTAACAACTACAGGGGTTGCTATTCTTCCAATTTTGAATTCAAACAACTAAAAGTAAAATACCTCTTTCTTCATGAAGAACCAAAACTAGGGTTTGCATGGCTCGAACTCCAAATCACTTCAAGAACACTCCAAAAATCTCTTCGATTTCTTCAAATGCATGAGTGATTAAAATTCCTTACATATTTTCTTTATAAAACAATGATTTTCCCTAATTCGAATTAAATGTGGCATATTTCAAAAAGCTGCTAAAAATTCTTCTTCTCTACTTAGAAAAACCCTAATTCACTTCACAAAAGATCATTCCTTCATATTTTCTTCCGGTTCCACTTGCATAACCTCTAGCTTGTCATTTCTCACAACATATCTTTGTGCCAAATATTGACACACCGAACATCAAGGGGTTTCAAGTAATTTTTTGTTAAAGCTCCCCCTAAGACTTTGCTAGGTGTAATTCTCGGGGGAATTGTCTATACAGGATGAGGGCACATATGCATCTGTCATCTCAGTTTCTTCTTTCTTCCTCCAAATCTTATTCATTTCTTGCTTGATCTCATCTTTGTCAACTTTCTTTACAAGTTCATTATTTTCTATCATATTGGTCTACTTACCCTTTTTGCTTCTGTAAACTCTTGAGATTTGTCCTAGTTTGTTGCAATTATAGTAGACAACATTTCTTTGATTAGATTGACTTCCACTAACTCTTGTTTTGCACTAGTTAGCTCTGTGTGCATACTTGTTGCAAGTATAACAATAGCCATTAAAGGATTGATTCACTCTTCCTCCATTATACTGATTCATCATCAAGGTTCTGCATTCACTAGCCCTATGTCCAATTCTTTTTCATGCAAAACATTGACCAAAGAAGGAACTAGGAAATTGATTCATCCTACTCCTACATTCTATTTCCATGTGACCATATTTGTTGCATAAAAAACAAGTGCCATTAAAGGATGAATACCTTTGTGCATTAGGCTATCTCACAGGGGGTCTCCTTACAAAGTTCCTTGAATATCCTTTATGCTTTCCTTTGTTCTAAGTCTTCTTGTTTTCCTTATAGTTTTCACCTCCTTCCATTCCCATGTCAACTTTGTCTTTACTCGGTTTCTGCCCTAAAATCAATTCATCAAGCTTTTCTGAGCTAGATTTGAAATTATTTTCACAAAGTTTTGCTTTCTCCAAATCTACTTTCAGATTCACCACTTCTTGTTCAAGCTTGGTGCACTCATTAAACTTGCTTTGCATCATTTTTTTCATACATTCTTCAATTCTTTTCTTTTGTTCTACTTGCACCTTCAAACTGATAATTTCTTCATTAGCCTGCTTCAACTAATCAGTTACTTCCCTATGCCTTTCTTTGAAATTTTTCAATTGCTCGTTTAATTTCCAAACACATTTATTTGCATCTTCAATATTTTCTTTCAGATCTCCATTTTCACTTTCAACTTTGTCAAGATCCTCAAGTGCAGCTCGAAGCTCTTCTTTATCATTCATTTCTTCCATCTTCAGGATTTCCCTCAGGTTGCTAGGATTTTTTGGAGGGACCAAGCTTTGATACCAATTGTTGAATATCCAAGATATTGAGAGGGGGGGTGAATTAGTATCTTCTTAAATTTTCTGAATAGATACCATCCAATTATTCCAATGCATACAACAACAAAGATAAGTAAAAGCATTAACAAAACACATGAACACTAGGATTTTTACGTGGAAAACCAAAAATGGGAAAAACTACAGTGAGTGTTAGCTCACAATATAGTATAACCAGTTATAAGATATTACAAACTAGGGTGGCCCATTGCTAGGACTCATTGTCTAAATACAAAGGCTCACTGCCTACAGAGTTATAATGAAAAAATGACTTACAGCCAAAAAATGAACTAATAAAGTACACCTAATGAGTGTTGATTCAGTTCTAATGAAGCTCAGTAAACTGACTTGACACACTTCATCATATTCGCACTTCTTCACATTTGCATTCACAACTCAATCTTCTATCTTACATTCTTAAAAAAATATCCAATATATATACCTGATCTATTTGCAAGCATAAATTAGGCCAGCCTAATTAGATGCACTTCTTATTCATCAAAAATACCAACTATCAACTACAAGCTCTCACAAAATCTTCCCAAAAGGCAATTCAAATACCCAACACACTACATCATGTTGGCATAGACCTAAGATAGGTCACACATATATCCACAAAACAAAATTGATTCACCATTACATTATTTATCCATTAGGTCGGCCAAGGATAGACCTAATAGAAAAATTGCAATCAACAAAATAATGTCGATACATCATATGAGCATCTGAATACATGAGATCTTGAATGTATGCGCTTACAACATCCAAAAACCATTTCCAAAAACCGCTCACAACAATAATCAGCAACAAGAAATTCCGAACCAAAATATCGAAGGATATAAGCATTATGTTCGTTCAGATACCGGACCAGAATGCAGGAAAACAAATTCATACTTAGTCTTGCAGTTGCAACTCATATAGATCATGGTGACATCAATGACCACAAAATAGAAAAATGAGATTTTCTTCATTTTTCTAACACTTTGGGTTGAGACGGACCTTGTATTCTTCTAGTCATTGAAAGAATTTGTCTAAAACCTTTAGATGATCAACGCTAGTTAAGGACTTTACTAGGATATAATCAACATAGTCCTCCATTAGTGTATGCATTAGGTCATGAAATATTGTAGTCATTGCCCACTAGTATGTAGCTCCTACATTTTTCAACCCAAAGGGCATGATGTTCCAGCAATAGGTACCCCATGGACAAGTGAAAGTTGTTTAGTGTTGGTCTTCTAGAGCAATACGAATTTGATTATAGCCAAAGAAACCATCCATAAGGGACAACATCTTGTATCTTGCTATAAGATCCATGATCATGCCACTACTGGGGAGAGGAAAGTCATCCTTAGGGAACACTTGTTTAAATCTCTGAAGTTAATACATATGCAGATTTTCCCATTTGGTTTTGTGACAGGTACTAGATAGGAGATCCATTTTGCATAGTCAATAGACCTGATGAAGCCAACATCCAAGAGTTTCTTTAGTTCTATCTTGACCAACAAGGAAATTTGTGGATGCATTTTCTAGATTTTTTTCTTTATCGATTTAGCATCTAGATTCAATGGCAAGTGATTTAAGACTAGCTAATGGTCCAACCTAGGCATTTCAGCGTATGACCAAGCAAATTTACCCTTGTGCTATGTGAAGAATGCTTATAAGTTGGGTCTTTCTTCTTCTTTCAAGGAAGCTGCTAGTAACACTATCTTAGGATATTCAAGTGCTCCAATGTTGACCTCTTGTGTATCTTCAATTAGCATCGTTGATCGCTCTTATGTGACGAGGAGAAAGTCCAACCCTCCATCCTTAGGCACCTTTGGGAGGTTTTCACCTTCGGATACATCCTTTGTTTTTACTTTTTCCTGATCAAAGGGAACCTCGTGGTTTTCACCCAAAGACCTTTCCTTTTTCTCTTTATTATTATTTTTACGACTGGAGGGTGATACAGTCTCCCCAAAGTATGTTGCCACATCAAGTTATATAATGAAGCCAACTTTATGGTCTCCCTATGGCATTCCTTCTCTCAGTCCCATGAACTCAGCAATAGCTTTGTCATTCTCAAAGGTATCCAAAATGATAGGACTTTGTTGGTCCCAGTCAACTAGTTGTGGGTAGACTAGGGAAATGCCATCATTGGTATTTGAAAAAGGTGGGGAAGCAACCGATAAGATAAGGAATGAGGTATTATCTCAAATTTTGACATTTATACAGTTGATTACCTTAGGGATAGGTGTATCTAAATCATGGAAAATGTTATCCAGTTCGTAAGTGCTAGAGGCATAGGATTCCCATTCCTAGTTGTTAGAATCATTGTCATCATAAAAGTCATTGTCAGAATCCTTCGATGTCTCGACACATTCAAAAGCATGTAATTCCTTATTTGAAGGAAATTCGGTTTTAGTGGTACCCACCTTCAGTGGTTTCCATCATAACCCAAGATTCTTCCTCCATTTAGTAGGTATGTAGGGTTCTCTTCTCCTATTTTTCTTTATGCCCAAACCACTGGTTCCATCATACCCTTTTTCTTGCATCATCAGAAACCCTTTACCATATTGCTCTATTGGAAGTGGTGTCTCATCTTCTTTATAGACCCAGTCAGACACATCCTCAATATCTTCTTTGCCAAGGTCTCCCCATTTGAGGAAAGTAGTTTTGGGAGGTACATGAATCAAGACCTTAGGTTCCATGTTGTAACATGGCTTTCCATATGTCTTTGGTGATTTTAGCATTGTGGTGATGCAAAAGGTAGTGTTCATGTTGTATTCTCTACATCCCTTGTCTTGGATCTGGATCTCAGGGTCTATGGATTTGGCAGCAAAAGCAGAGGATGTGGAGGCAGATGACTGAGGGACATCATATGTCCTAGTGAGTGTTGAGGAATCAATGTATTTGTATGAGTTTGATGTCGAGGCTTCATGGTTAAGTGGCACCTTACGTTCAAAGACTTCTCGTAGGTTAATGCAATACTCAAAGGGATCAGGGTCACCCTCGATAGTAATTTTGGTGTTGTGGTAGGAAAACTTTAGGCATTGATGATACGTGGAGGGAATGACCTTCATGGCATGAATCCATGATCGACTGAGGAGAAGATTATAAGGGATTTCTAGATCCAATAATTGGAAATTTGTATCCAACATTATGGGTCCCACTCAAAGTGGAAGTGTTATTGTGCCTTGGGAGGATCATTCATCATCATCATAACCTTTTATGACTATGCTCTTTGTCTTATCCACACATGCTTTAGATAAACACAGTGCCTTAACCAATTTTAAGGAATAAACATTCAATCTCGCTTCACTATCTATCAAGACTCGTTTGATATTATTTTGATGGATTAAGGCCTCAATGTGTAGCAAGTCATTATGGTTTATCTTTTGGGTTGAGTAGTCTTTGTTAGAGAAGGTAACATGGTGAGAACTTGCAAGGAATCCAACCATGGCTTGAAATCAATCGATGTTGAGGTTGTCTGGGACAAAGGTTTCTTTCAACATCTTATCTAGGATGGCCCTATGCTCGGGTGATGTACATAGTAGTTCTAATGTGTATATTTGTGTTGGGGTTTTCCCTAGCTAATCCAGCAAGTTAAAATGCCCTTTAGCTTGGGACTGCTTGGGAGGAA
>VDFB02015158.1:0-30717 GCA_007258455.2 Sequoia sempervirens
TAACTTTGTTGAGGAGCCTAACCCCATATGCCCTCCCATTATTGCTAAAAGAAATAATTTTATTCCTGCTAAAAGCTCTTCCCCTACTATAAAAGCTCCAATCCTTAAACCCCTTTTGGTTTAAAGAATCCTACTAAAAGCTCCATTGAGCTTGAGTTGGTTAAAGTGACCCCTAAGAAATACAAGCATTCCCCACTTCTCCTAGAACTTCCTAAGTCAAAGAAGATGAAAAAAGAGTTGAAAACTCAAAGTGAGGTCATTACCATAAGTGAAGAAAAGGAGGGTATTCAAATTGAGGACTTGGAGGATAGAAATTTGTGTCAAGGTAGTGGAGGCCATAGATACGCTCACCTAGCCAATTCTTCCTCCAAGGACAAGAAGGGGAAACAAAAAGCCACTTTTCATGAGGAAGAATTGGATGTGGAAGAATTTGATGCCCAGGTTGATATAGATACTGATGAGATGGAATTGAGATTACTTATGAGATTACTTATGATATGGGTGAATAGGAAACTAAGGAGGAGAAAGAAGATAATGAGGAGGAAGAGACCGAAATTGAAGAAGAGAAAAATAATGAAACCTTGACTACTCCTAAAATTGAGAATATTGCAAATGAAACTATTGTTGATGATTCTAGCACTGACTATTTGAAAAGCAAGATGACCTACATGAAGATTCAAATGGAAGATATCGAAAAAAGCTATTTTCATGCTAATGAAGGTGATGAATGACCTTATGCATAGAGAAATGGTAGGTGCAGTGTCTAGTCAAACCAAAATCACTAGGAAGCTAAAGAATATGGGAAAGGTGGATGACTTGAAGGACCTTGATGAGACCAAGGGACCTAATTGAAGAGAGTATATCTCCCTAATAGGAGATTACCAGGAATTGATTGGAAAATACAAGTAATGGCTTTTTTTTTTACTTCTATTTATGGTTGCTCAGCTTTTTTTGTCATTTTGTTTCAACACTGCAAATTGCTATTTTCAAATAGCTCTATTATGGTTACAAACTTTTTGGTATATGGTCAACCTGATAAATGGTCTTCGTATTTTTAAGCACACTTTTGTAGTAATTTTTGGTTTTTGATTAAGTATAGCAGTTGTATGGTTACATTTTTGTTATTCAGCCTATGTAGCATCCTAGACATGTTCTTTTTGTATGCTAGCTGGTGGTGTTATTTTATCCACCTTGTTTCCTTCTTTTGAATTTTGGTTGTAACCATGGGATTGGGGCCCTTCCCCTACTAATCTAATAAAACACAAAACCAATCCAAGGTGACATCTTTCAATGATCATGGAAAAAAATTAACTAAGAGCGTATCTTCAACAAGAAAATAACTACATAAAGCAATGAAGGCCAATACATGGTTTGTGGGATCTCCTTTTCTAGCATACTTCTTAAAGTGATACATTTCAATATTTTGTGATATGGGTTTTTAAGATGGAAAATGAAAATGGACAAAGTTTGAGGTATGTTTGATGATTAGCATTATATTTTCCTTGGTTCATGTTTGAATTTTTTTGTTGTAATGAAGACATGTTTTGAAATAATTAGTTATATCATAAGGTCATTTAGTGATATGTTTTGAGAATATGTTTAATATGGTGAACTACTATGGATGATCAGCATGTTATTATTTTGCATGTTGATAATAGGTGTTGAACATTTGGGTATTGTAGGTGAAGGATTCTAAGCATACCCACAAGAAAAACCTAAACTTATGCTTACACCATTACTATATTGTATGGTTGATGCTATGAATAGAGTGTTAAAGGTGGGAATAGAAAGTATTGTCATAGGATATGAAACTTTTTTTTCTAATTGGTTTTGAGTGTTAGTCAAGGCTTGAGAATAACTATCCATTGTAGGAACATTTGTATCTATTATATGAGTTGGGATACTTAACACTTCTATCCCTTGTGAATCACTGATCAACTTCCTAAGGTTATCCAAAAAAGGAAATGTTTCTCTGGAAAAATGTGTAGTACTCAATAATTGTTGGAGCCCTTCTAGGTCTTTTTCCAATTGTTTAAGTTTTTCTCCAAGGACATAGGAATCAACAACCTCCAAGTTCACATAAATGGTAGCTTGTGTTAAAGACATGGGTAATATCAAGTTAAGAAGAAAAGTAAAGATAGATTGAGTAGATGTAACAGCTTGAGTGAAAGGGTTATAAGAATTAAGCTCAACACTTGGGTGATTTAGTATGGGAAGCCATAAGTTTGAAACTATATCTCATAGGGGTATTAGATATCAAACAATAGGTCCTAAAGCTCATAAATTTATTACAAGTTTCAAAACACTTAAATTTTCATAAAATGAAGATAAAGCAAAGCTCGATGACAAAAATTGAGATAATGTTTAGAAACATAACATATATTTGCACATGAATCACAAAGACAAAATTGTGATCCAAATTTTGGCTAAAATTATTTGGACAAGGGAACTAGTGCCCTAGACCATAGATGTGAACTTTTGCTAATTTCAAATTTCAGAAATAAGCCACTATGTTTGAGGATCCTAATTTGTAGAGGTTCAATTCTAGCAACAAACATATTTTTGAAAATACATAAAATCTCAAATTTTCTATGTGTAATACACAATCATGCATACAATTTTAGATTTTTGAACTAATGAAAAGTGCTCAAAAGACAATTTTCAAATTGTAAAACGGAATAATTAAATGAACCTACTTTTCCAAATCTAGAAATTGAAAGTTCTTTATCTTTTTAAATAAAAAAAAATTGTAAATCTTTAAACATTTTCAATGCTTTGAACAAAAATGTACATTCATAAATGAAAAATAAAACACTCTCAATTTTTATTCATACCTTAAAATAACATAATTAAGATTTCAAAA
This sequence comes from Sequoia sempervirens, assembly GCA_007258455.2. NCBI lineage: Eukaryota > Viridiplantae > Streptophyta > Pinopsida > Cupressales > Cupressaceae > Sequoia > Sequoia sempervirens. The sequence continues at coordinate 2,864 of VDFB02015158.1, forward strand.
AGGTTGTAAAAGTGCAAAAATTACCAGGTTCACCAAAATAAGATGTAGGAGAAAGGGATCTAGGGTCTAAATCACACAGTGTCTTACGTCACAATGGGAGGAACTAAAAATGATCACAAATACCAACTTGGATACTAACTATTGTGGACTTGAGCCAAAATGAAGGATCAAGGTTTATGTTATTTCATTTTTGGGATGATTGGATGAATTTTAAGATGCAAATGTATACCTAGGTTAATTATGGAACTACAATGAAGTATTATTATGTTAAATATTAAATAACAAAAAAATAGACAATAATTTTAGAAGAATTGTTACACCCCATTAATCAATTACTAGGTTACTTTAACCTTCATGAGTAAATGTGATGATAAATGTAAATCATGATCTTAATATCTTTAATAGGTTAAAATGAAATACTGAAATATGCATTAATATGTTATTTATTTTGAAGGAATCATTATGTTTTATACTAATGGAAAATGTGATGAATGAAATTTTATTGCAATGTGAATACTTTAATGCTTTGCTAATGAAAATGAATTTCATGTGAAAATCTATCTTTATGATGCACTAAGTTGGATGCAAGAAGGAATCGAACCCTCAAGTAAGAGAGTGGGACTATCACTTAGGAGAGGAGCTTGGTTTGGAAACCCTAATATGCCTATTTGAGTTATCATGAACTCACATCCTAGTTTGGTTAAGTCAACTCAAGATAGTTCGAGAATTGGTAAGTAAATCCTTGGTCATAGTCTTGGGATAATTAGAATAATTTTATGAATTTTTTTTAATTGCTATGGTTGTTTCTTTTGGTTCATGACTAGATCTCCATTTTGAGTTTATGATCTTCTTCATGAAATCATGGTTATACATTTATCGATATGTGCATACATCAAATGTATGTAGTATATGTGTGTGTGTGTGTACACATATATATACACTTAATGTATATTCCTATTAATGAAAATATGTATGTATTTGTGTTTAATAAAGGATAGTAAATATAATATATAAATGTATATATGTATATATTTAAATATATGAATATATATGTATTGATAATTTATACATATGTATAGATGCACATACTAATATACATAAATATATAAATATATTTATATATCTACTTGTTAATATATATTTGAATGACAAATAATGGTTTATTATATCTATATATATATATTATAATGATGGAAGTTACAACTATGGACACAGAAAAAGTAAATCTTCTACTTTTTCTTCTTGTTTAGGCTCTCCTTGTGATTTTGGCTTGATTTTTCCTTGATTTAATGTTGTAATGTGATCGACACATTCACATTAGGTCTTGGGTCCTTGTGAATCATTAAGAACATTATGATGCATTGTAAAAGTGTTGTGAATTTTTGTAACACATTTTCATACTCTTTTAGGACCTTATTAATATAATTCACCTAAATAACCTCTTTTTATCACTTACGAAGACTTATTTCAAATTTTTGTAAAGTGTTGCAACAAAATTTCACACTTTTCTAGGCTTCTTATCAATACTTTGACCCTTTCTTATGTTTAAATGGCCCCTTAATGCACTTACGGTCACTACTTAAGTTGTTTCATAGAATAATCCTATTAAACATAATTTAATATAGTTTAATTCCCAAAAACCATTAAAATTTCCCTGGTGGGACCAAGTTGCCACTTGGGGTGACTTACTCTCACTTGGCACAAAAATAATAATTATTTCAAATTTCTAGTGGGATATTATTTTGTAAACCTTGGGGTCAGCCTCTGATGTGGTATTTTTTCAAGAAATTTTGTATAACCATGTATAAATAAAGGTTTTTCCTCTCATTTTTCATCTCCTAAAATCTCTTTAGTCTCATAAGCTTTCCTAGTGTTCTAATCAAGCAATCAAGTGATTTTGTGTTCAAGCACTTTGGAGCCATTACTTGCATATCTTCAAATTTCTACATCAATGGTTTGGTGATTCTTAGCATTGCATGTTGTTCATTCATAATTCTCTTTCCATTTCATTTCATTTTCAAGGTTTTAATTCCCAAATCAAGGTTTGACCAAGGAAAACCCCTATTCACTAACCCTTAACCCTTTTTTCCCCTCTTTGCATGCATATTTTTTAGGTCTTGTATGCATATTTTTTAAAAAGAAAGGTGTTAAAAGGTGTCAACAATTCATCAAAGTCTTTCAAAGTTGAAAAACTCCTAAAAGAAGCTTGGAGATCACCTATAGACAAGATTGTGTAGATTTGGATCTGAAAACTTATCAAGAGCAGGAGTGCAGACTAAGAGCTACAAATTGCATCATCAAAATTCTGAAAAGATGAAGGTTCCATCAATGGTGAAATAGTCACACTACCAGCCTTGAAAAGTGTTTTTTGCATTTTTGGATACCATTTTGGCTGAAACTTGTTCCGACATAATTTCCCCAAAAAAGGACTAAATCGTTCAACTTGGCAGAAGTGTCCCAGTTGGCTTCAATAGTGATTTCTACAAGATTCTAGAACCTCTCTGCATTAAATTTTAGTTTCCAAGGGAAACTCTCCAATCTTATTCATTTATGTTACAGTTTGTTTTCATTCTTAGGTCATTTTGCATATCACATTGTGTTTTCTAACATTTTGCATTTTATTAGTTTTGCATTAATAATCAATATATTTTATCACTTTATTGCATTTAGTACATTACATTTAGGCATATTTCATTAATATTTGCATTAGTCTTGAGTGGGGAATTTTAGTTTCTGGCATACCCCTCCTTTTAAGCGAAAAACCCTAGAAGTGTTAGAGATCCTTGTGGTGCCAAAATATTTGTCCACAACAACATATATATTAATAATATATATATATATATTGTTATATATTTCAAAGTTGATATGAAATAAACTTAATCGCATATGTAATGTGAACTACAATATAAACCATGGATTAAATAAAATCCAACCTGATAATAACCAAGTAAAAGAACATATAATGTGGAAAGAGAAGTCAAATCAATGTGCAATTAACAAAATACTTGTAAAAGATAATTCCATAAGACATATGTTAGTGTAAGGTTGTATTAAAAATAGAAGATGGTAAGAAAAATGCAACACATATATAGCACTTAAGAGTGAAAGCATAATTCAACATATATCATATAGTATGCAAAGTAAATAAAGCAAATGAAAGTGCATAAGATGACTTGAAACCTGTGCACAAGTCAATAGGTATAATATATGTTAAGTAAATACAAATAGGTGAAGAATTAAAAGTTCTTAAGATAGTGCATTGGAAGGAGTTGAATGCTAGTAGATAAATAGTAAGTATTGAATCATTTAATGATTCATACATTTTTTACTTTTTCTAACCTATGCAAGAGTAAAGGGAGTATAAGTATGAATTATTGGTGCCATATTCTAGGAAGAATGAAATAGAAAGAAGTCTATTTTCTACACCATAAACCAACACATAGCTTTTGGAAGCATTGGACTTGGTATTTTACATGAGTTGGTTGAGTTAATCAACTTAGATTGCAATAAGGAAACCTCTAGGATGTGATAGAGCTCCCAAAATTCTTGTAAATTTTCAAGAAAATAATGACTTGGATCATGATTGTGAGCTTTGTGTTCAAGGTTGGTATTAAGGTTTTGGTTTGAGAACCATTACCCCATAAATTTTCTATCCTAAAACCCTTCGAGTTTTTTAATCTTATGTTGACTTGTTATGACCAGTCACCAATAGCTTAAGTCACTACTTGAGCCCTTGAACACATAGCATTACCAGACCCATGGTCACCTTGCCAACTTTCTGACTTAAATAATACCTATAGTCGGGAAAAATATTTCCTCATAAAATAATTGAATTAATTCTTTAGCCGAGAGCCCAACTATCGTCAACCTAGAAATGGCCCCTTTATTAAAGCTAACTTTGTCACGCATGCAGTTTGAGAAACCACAATATCTCAAGACTAGATCCTAGTTGTTCCCTACTAGCTCGCTAGATTAAGTTGCTTGTGAGTTAATATTCATGGGGTCTGTGAGATAAGGACACATGTCCTAGTACAGTGGTAGGACCCAACTTCCACTAGTACCCCACTCGCTCACCAAGGAAAAGTGATGGCTTGTTATAAATTGTGTGGTCTGAAAGCTCGTGACACGTGGTTTTGTTCATCTACCCAAAGCAAGGAGTGGGGCCCATAGACAAATGACATGGCTTTAGCTTGGATAAATTTCATTGGCCAAGGATTGGTGAGTAATGGGCTCATGGGATCCAAACACTATTGACTCATGGGGAACCATCCAATTTTCCACCTCATCAGAAGATTGAAGCTAACATTCAAAAATTAGAAATGTGCACATGTTAGCTATTTTTCTCTACAACTAGCGAGCATTAATGGTGTGTGCTCTTTAGAAGTGATCAATTGGGTCTTGGTGCATGTGAGGAATTAATTCCCAACCATTATGAGGAATGGTACACAAATCTCCAAGTACCTATGTGATTAGTGGTGATGAAATGGTTGCCGATTATTAATTGCTTCTTTGCATGTGTGATGAAAAATTGATGATGAAACACCATCAAGATTTCTTGAAAAAGACGGATTGAATGGTTGCCACTTTCACTATTGCAATTAGTAATTAGAATTTTTCTAAATTTTTGTGGAGAGTGGAAAGTGTTTGATTACGAGTTTGAGAATGTGTTGAGTAGAGAAGATGAGCAAGCTAGTTTATTATACATTACTAGTAAAGAGGTATCCAAGGCTTAACGTGCAAAAAAATCTTGGCAATGTCTCTAAACATGAGTAGGATGTACCTAAACAAATTCCAATCCTGAAGGAGAAGGCCCTCGATAAGAATTCATCATTTGTTCCTACTAGATGCAGTAGTAGGTTGAGAAGCCAAGGCGTTGCTACAAGGATGGTGGAGAAGAAAGACAAGGAACCCGTTGGATTCATACTAGGAGTGTGAAGAAAAATAAGGTATGGCTGAGGCTCTTATGGAAGACAAAGCTCCCCAATTTCCATCATGGATAGCACTTCAAAAAGTGCAATAGAAACAAATTTTGGCTATTAGTAGTATCTTATGATACCAAATCAATTGGCAGCCCCTAGGATTGAAGCAATATCAGTCCCACCAATATCAGTAAAAACTCCAAGCAAGTGTGATGAATTTTTTCCTAGTAAAAAAAAGATGAGGAGGGAGCAGAAGTTTCTTCCCCACCTCCTCCAAGGATATGTAGTGGGCATGTGTACCATGGGTCCATTTCTAGTGTTGGTTCTTCTTTTGGTTAAGTGAAATGGTGTGTGGGTTTTGTAATTTTGTGTTGATAAAATTGTCATGGTGTTTTTCTTCTGTTTCTTGTGTATGTTGTTGGTTTTTGGGTTTTCATGCTAACTTTGGACATTCAAGGCAAATGTGGACATGGAATGTGAGGCCTAGCTAGTAGTTAAAGGAAATTTTTGGTGGTATCAACAATTTCCTTTTGATGGTGGCTATCAATTTTGTGTCCCCATACTCAACAAATGATTGCAAGTGACCATGTGGAGAAGTTTGAAATGAAACATTCTAGAAATGTAATTGCATTTGAGTTGGATGCTTGTTTCTTCCTTGCATTATAAAATGGATTTCATGGCTCATTGCAAATGGTTCTTAAATTTTAATTCCAATATATGGTTTGGGTAGAGATTAGAATAGTTGAATTTTATTGGTTTTGTATCTTATATTGCAGTGATCTTAAACAGTTTTATGCAAATCACTGATACCAAAACAAATCTTACACTTGAAACATTTACTATCATATTGTAAGTTACTACAAATTATAAATGAAATATCAATGGTATTTTCATTTATCATCAAATGTTCAATTGAATGTGTGTCCCTATTTTTTCTCTAACTTAAAGAGTTGATTAAATGCTTGGATAGGGTTACAAATTTGTGAGAATTTGCAAAGGATTTGATAAGAATTCATGTTTTAGGAATTGTGAGTTTTCAAACTACAAGGCATTGTGAAAATAGTACATTATTATTAGAGTTAAAGGATTTGTATATTACTATTTATTGCATGTTCATCCTCATTTCCCAATTGATGAGACACTAGTTTGTTTGTTAGAAATATTTGTAATCGAAAGTACTGATGACTTACCCAACCATAGATTTAAATGAGAATATAAATCATTCAAAATCTATTAATCATAGAGCATGTATTTGAAATACTTTCTTGCTCATAGTAAATAAATTATTATTAACTCAAAGATCAACCAATATTTTAGTGGATTATGTTTATTTGCAAAATTACAGTAATTAATCTATGTATTGAGGTGTTCTCCATCAAATAGATCAAAATGAACACAATTAGGAACACCCTCCTAGGTCCCATAAATCCTAAAGTGGAGTAAAGTCCTTAAATCTCTTTACTTGTTAAGTTGGCCATTCATCATAGGGATTCTTGATTATAGGAGTTGGATACTATTTAGAGAATTCTAAGGATGTACTAAAAAACACCAAGAGGATGCATTTCCTAAGTTTAAATCATTTTTGTTAACAAGATAAGAGTGACTTATCTTCAACAAAGAAGTTGGACTATATGTGAACATTTGTAAACCAGTGTCTTAAGTAGCCACATCTCTCTACTTGATATTAGTTGATGCATTTGGAATAGGAAGGTGACAAATTTACTAGCTTAATTGTAGCATTAAGATGCTCAGATTTCTATATATATAGGGTCATTCTCTCTACCTTTGGTTACACTATTCCATTCTAATTTCTTCATTCATTGTTCTATTATAGTTTCTTGGGAAAGCATATCTTAGAGAGTTTTTATGAGGAGAGTTATTTTTGCAGTTTGAATTATTGAGAGCTTTGGTAAGAGGCTAGAGTTTGGTGGTAGGTTGATATTAGAAGAAGTAGCAAGCAGGATTGTGAAATTTGAGATAGGAAAGAACTAATATCAATTGGACCTACAATCCAAGCATGTTTATTTTTATTCCTCCATTGTTTTTTGATTGAAAGGTTATTTTTTTATAAATGCATATGTTTAGGAAAGATTGATTTTAAATGCTTGTTAAGAATGCTTTTATGAACTTAGTTTATTTCTTACTTTGGATAAGCTTACATGAATCTTGGAATGTTGGTGAATGAAAAATTAGTATCACATTGTTATGACATTATTAGGGATGGAAGACAAAGGTAGTTATATTAATCAGTTACTCACAGTTATATCAACTGCTCAACTATTCTACACACATCCTCTCATCATTTATATTGTCTCCATTCTTAAAGATAATTCATCAATTTTTTATGCATTTTACTCACATATGGTATCATATCTTGTTTGAATACATGTGTATTTCAATTTGTAAGGTGATGGAAGAGGTTTGAAAAGGATAGCTCTATGGTTGATAGAATCTCAAGGTTTGTTTTTTACTGGAGTACCCTTCACTATAGTTGATACATGACCTAGAGATAAACCTTCAATATTTCATAATGGTATGAGCTTTGACAGTCCAAATTCTGCAACTCTCACATTAAATTTATGATCTAATAATATGTCACTTTCCTTTATGTCACAATGGAATATGGAAGGGTGATGTTGCTTCCTTTAGTAGTAAAATATGGGCTTTAATGAAGGAAGAGGAAATCCATGATTAGAAGCAAGCAATGGAGGGTCAGAGGTAATTTGTGATTTTTTATTTTGATTCAATATTATGATCTGTGTTTCTTGTCTTATAACAACAAAGTAAATATATATTTCAATTACTTGATAAGAATAAAATTTGGAGATTTGGCATTTTGGGTGTATTAGAAACAATCAAGCTTAGTCCACAAGCCAATATTTTGCAATAAAATTTGCTTAAAGGAGTTATATCATTATGGAGATCATAGTAAATAAGTTAGAAAAGTATTATGGTTTTAATTTTCATACTTGGAAAATGAAAATTCAAATGCAACTAATGAACAAAAATTTGTGGGGAATAGTAAGAGGAAAAGAGAGTCCACCTAAAAATACAAATAATTTACTAGATTGTAATAGTAGAGATGATAAAGCCAATGCTATTATCGATCTTGTGTTGTTTGATTTTGAACTACATCACATAGATTTGGACAAATTGTTAAAGGAAATTTGGTATGATCTAAATAAGTTGTTTGGAGAAAAATCACTTAATGCAAAGTTCTCTTTGAGACTTCAATTATTTAGATTCAAAGTGGAAGATAGAATCATACTGTCAAAACACATAAGTAATCTAAGGTCTCTCCTTAGGAAATTAGCAAAAGTCAAGGCTCTAGTAGATGGTGATGATTCTAGAGCTATATTGTTAAATAGTTTTCCTTCAAATTATGGTAATGTTATTTTTAAACTCGGCCAAATAACCTCTTCAAATTTAGAAGATATGATTTTAGCTCTTTTAGCAAAAGAAAAGAGAACAAATGCAGAAGATTTAGAAGATATTTCTCAACTCGAGAAGGCATTATATTCATGAAGCAATAATAAAAGATCAAGTACAAGAGAAAATGAATTTTTTTACTATAAGAGAAAGGAACACACAATAATATTTTGTAAAGGGTATGTGTAGGATCATGATGGGCCAAAAAAGTGGCAATATGATGGGTATGTGGCTAGCCACTTCTTTTTCACCCAAAATTGATGAAACGAAAAAGGGTTTTTAAAGGAGATTCTTAGCTTTCCACCAATATAAATTATTTATTAATTTGAACTTAATAAGTAATTATTACTAATTTTCTATTTGAATTATGACTAAATTCCTAATTGACAGGTTGATTGAAAAACATCTATAGCTTTCAAACGGTATCACATTTTTTGAATCCAAAACATGCGTCACACTCTATGCTTTCCATCCTATAGGATTAAAAAAATAAAAATTGAATTTCATGAAGTTTTGACCAAGTTTAGGTGGTTAGACATATGAGTTTCTATATTTTTTAAAAGTTGTAATAAAAAAATAATAATTAAATATTTACTGGGAATTTTTTTAAAAAAAATATGCATCATATCGGGACATGAGTCCTCTACATATATTTAAAATCTTATAAAAAAATATTATTATTTTATTGTTGTTAGGGTGGTCAGACAAACACCTACTTTTTTTTCCCTTGAACTTTAAGTACTAATGCATTGAAATTTCAAATTTTCACCAAATAGATTTAAAAAAAAAAAACAAAACCTAGTAGTTTAGAAACTACATTCAATTTTTTACAGATTCTATTCTTACATATTTTTGAAATAATATAGATAACTTATTTAAATTTTTATGTCAAGTTTCCTAACTTTGATTTTTCTAATTGTTTTGCCACTTAAGGGCCTATTTTTTCCATGATAGTCCTGCATAAACCCTAAAATTTGAGGTAGTGATCTTCTTAAAGGGAAACTCAAAGATTAATTATATATCTATAGGAAACTTTGTTTGTATTCAATATGAGGATTCTTCATAAGGGTATGTGCAGGATCATGATGGACCAAAAAGTGGCAATATGATGGGTATTTGTAGGGTATGTGGCTTACAAAAAAAATTTTACCCAAAATTGATGAAATGAAAATGGTTTTTAAATTAGAGTCTCAGTTTTCCACCAATATAAATTATGTTTTACTTTGAATTTAATAAATAATTATTATTCATTTTCTATTTGAATTACGACTAAAGTGTTGATTGATAGGTTGATTGAAAAACATTTATAGGTTTCAAACAGTGTTACATTTTTTGAATCCAAAACATGCATCACATTCTATGCTTCACATACTATAGGATTAAAAAAAATGAATTCCATGAATTTTTGACAAAGTTAAGGTGGTCAGACAGACGAGTTGTTTTAGTGTTTAAAATTTTTAATAAAAAAAATCATATTTAATTATTTATTTGGAAAAAAATTACAAAAAAATATGTATCACTTCTGAACATGAGTCCTCTAGTTATGCCTAAAATCTTATAAAAAAATTTATAATTTTATTGTGGTTAGGGTGGTCAGACAAACACCTACTTCTTATTTTTTCCCTAACATTTAAGTACTATTGCATTGAAATTTCAAATTTTCACCAAATAGATTTATTTATTTTAAATAAAACTAGTAGTTTAGAAACTAAATTCAATATGTTATAGATTCTATTCTTACATATTTTTTAAATAATATAGATAATTTATTCAATTTTTTATGTCAAGTTTCCTAACTCTATTTTTTTTTCCATTTAAGGGCTTTTTTTTTCCATGATGATCCTTCACATACCCAAAAAGTTATTTTTAATAACATTGCCTAAAGATGAGTATTCCTCAGATGATGAAGTTGTCATTAATGACTCTTTTGGTGTTGGTAGTGTTAATCTTGCATTCGTACTATAAGCCTTCACTTTAATTCGAGGCTGGTGGCTAGAAGGATGGAGGAATTTCTATCAATTCAAGTTAGTTTCTTTCTTTGAGATGATGCTTTGCATGAGAAGCATTTTTGGGTTTTTATTTCTTGCTTTTCCTTGTTATTGTTGATAGGCTCAAGAAGTATACATATTTTGTGATGTTTTATTTTTGGAGACAAGGGTTTGGTGAAGAGATCAATATGGATTTTTTCCTAGAGAGCACTCAAGGCTATGACCAAGGATTACACCTTCACAAGGGTCGAGGAGACAACTTGGAGGATGGTTGTCAAGTAATTACATTCTAGACCAAGAGTTATACCTTTATGAGGTTCGAGGAGATAACTTGGAGGATTTTTTTCCAATAACTATAGTTTATAATTCAAAAGGTTCATGGGAGGAAGAACTCAAGAATTCATCTAGGGGCTACACCTTTCTGAGGGTACAAGGCAACTTGGAGGAGCCAACTTGATTCAAGATTTTTTTCTTCAAGGAAGATCTTCACAAAGATGTATATATACTTTTTATTCAATTTTTTTTTTTATGTAACCCTTATGGGGGGTCCCTTGGCAAAGAGAATAAGAGCTTTTAGGAGGACATTTATAGGAACAATGTAATAAGGGTGGAATGTTGGTGAATGGAAAATTAGTATCACTTTGTTAGGGATGGAAAATAGAGGCAGTTATATTAACCAGTTACTCATGGATATATCAAATTTTCAACTATTCTACATTCATCCTCTCATCATTTATATTGTTTAAATTCTTAATGATAATTCATCAATTTTTTTATACATTTTACTCACATGGAATATTCTTGTTTTGGAGAAACCCTATTTATTTGGAATATACATATATACTATATATTGGAATTTGAGTGGTTATGTTGTTATTATGAAATATACTTAGTTTGTTAAGACTATACATAAATTGCATAACTTGAAGTATGCAAATTAATATTACCTTGAAGTATTATCTTGAAAACATTAGCTTATGATGCTAGGTAAACCATTTTGGATAATGAGATTAGTAATACAACAAGAATGATGGCATGATAGAAATATCATCATGGATAGGTTATGATGTTATGAAAACCATGTTGATAGTCTATACTTGATTGATTACTCATATATCCTTGAAATTAGGAAGAGAGTATTTTTCCTAGGGTTAGAGTGTATACTAGATTGGTATATCAATATTCAACATTATGGTTGAAAAATGTATTTTCTATTCTATTTTCTTATTCCTCTTAAGAGTCTAATCCTATTTGTGGAATTTTGAAGAGGAATCACATTATGGTAACCAAAACCCATATTGATAAGAGGATTTGTAAGTGAAAAAGAACATACTCTTCTCAAGCTAATGTCCTCTAGATTATATATGAATATAGTGAACATTGTAAATATGTGAATATTTGAGTCATATTGAATGTAGAAGTTTTAAGAAACTATTTATGAACACTTGATTGTTGATTATAATTTTGATGAAGTCATTTATTGTTGAGAATATACTTTTGATAAAGTTATTTATTCTTGAGATTATACTTTTGATAGGAGTCATATGTTGTTGAGATTATACTCTTGAATGGAGAAATTCATTATTGAGATTATTCTTTTGAATTAGTCATTTAATGAACTATGAGATTATGTTTACCCATGTAGTTAATTTGGTTATTCTTGGGGTTAGGATAATCCATGGGAAAGGGAGGATCCTAGTTAGACATTTGTTATTCCATCACCTTTTTAGGTTGAAACTATATTTTGAATGAAATCTAGTAAGTGTGGTTAATGACAAAATTGAGCTAAGGGGTGGGTGAACATACAAACTCCACTCAACATATTGGGTGATAAATTATTTGGCAAAATTAGTGTAAGTAGCCACTTTTTATACTATTGATTCACTGTGATCCAAGATTGCATACTAGGTAGGAAAGTCGCACATGTAGGTTGTAGCCAATGTATGGTAGCTCTAGATATGTAGGACACAACACCATGCTCAGGAAGGCTAGTATTATGAGGTTTTCAAACCAATCTCTTCGTTGAAGGGTAGTGACATCTTACCATTTAGGTAGATGTGTGAGGGACCATAGTAATATTATGGTTGGTAGAAAAGTGCTTAAGTAGTGCTCTCCCTCATATAGTTGGTGGTTGAGATTTGAGGATGTACATGCCAGTATTGGGGATAACTACAATGTTTACACCATTAATGGGGACATCTAAAATGTATGCACAAATATTGGGGACATCTAGGATGTATTCCTAAGTAGGGACATATAAACCATTTGTATCTTTGTTTCATTAAGCTTATGGAAGCTATGTATGTAATCATGTATCACTATTATTCTTGAGAAATCGTAAATCAAAAATGTTATCATGAAATTATTTAATATGGATGTAGTGCCCCTCTACTTTTGGTCCTTTGTCATATGCAAGTAAGTGCGATTGGATGAATTGTGATGGCATGTTGGTTCCTTAGTTGCATTAGTGGTTTGAACTTGGGCTAGGTGATAAGTTAGTATTTCAATTAACTTTTTTAAACAAAGTAATCAAATTATAATGCCTTATGAAGTAATTAGATTAAAATGCTCGCAAAGTAACATTTTTGTATGATTTTGTTTTATTAGGAAATTTAATTAAAAAATCAAGCCCTATGTAATTTAAATGAATTAGAAATAAAAATAATAAACTAATAAATTAATTTAATGAATTATTAAGGAAATTAAAAAAATAATAATTTGATAAATTGATTTACTGGAAGTTATAGTTAAGTCATATTGGTAATTTATTTTTATGGAAGGATAATGATTTAGTAAGGAAGGTGAAATGAAGGTTAATAAAATTTAAAAAGATAAGTCTCAAACTCAGGTGAGAGCAAGAAAAATAGAAAAAGGTAGGGAATCTTCGGAAAGTAGTTACAAAATTAAAAGCAGCGCAGAACATGCAAAAATCAATACTAAGCTAATTATAGCATATGCAAGGAATGGATAAGGGGGGGTGAGAGTTAATTTTAGGGGAGGATGCTAGTAACCGTTGCATGGGGGGAAGTGGAAGATTTGGAAAGAGGACCTCTGCATCAATCAACCCAACTAATCAGGTTTCTCTGTCCTCAAAATTTCATCTTGATCTACACATGCTAGAAATAAAGTATTAGAATGAAACTTCTGAATGAATCCTCCGAATTAACTCTATAAAAATAGGGTGTATATTCTGTGGGTTATTGTTAATCTTGCTTCTAAAACTTAATTTGTGCTCTGTTGCAAATATTTGATAGGATCTATTGAAGTTTCATTCTTGCTTTACTCACATAACTAGAGAATTCCTCTTAAGCTAACTCTTATCCTAGGAATGATTCCATTTTACTGCATGCAAGTATTATGGTTTACAACTTCATCGCCATTCGAGGTGGACCAGATTTTATCTAGTAGGTTACCGTATTAGTTACTTAACCATTCTGGGAATACGTATTCTTTTCCCTCTATTAAATTTTGAAGATCTGAATATTGCCAGTGTATTTATCTGTTGTTGTTAGTTTATCTTGAGGTCTCAATCTGGTGTTGTAACTCTGTAGACCAAATTATATTGCTCTGGGGATTGTGTATCATTCTATGTCATGCTTATAGATGGCGCCATGTCTATCTTACAGGGGTGGCTCGGTTAAATGCTTTGCATGTCGGCCTTGAGGAGTAAACTATAGATTGCCTGGTTTTAGGAAACTGAAGATTCCCTTGAGTTGCTTGTGGTGATCTTTTTGACCGTTCAGACCCTTTCATTTCAAGAGATCAATGTTTATGTGAATTTATCACAACAATACTTGGTATTACATTCCCATCATTAAGATCCAGGAGATGGCAGTTCTTAAATCAATCTGAAAATCTATCATAGTTGGAGCACTTGAAATTAAATATTGTCAATGCACTAACATAATAGAGAGCTTACCTTTGATCACGGTGAAGTCTAACTCCCAAACTTCAAATATGAGCATGTCTCTGGAAACTCGCCACCAAACAAAAACCCGTCTAGTTCAAAAAAAAAAAAAGTTGTACATTATTTCTCCTACTCTTAAGTCACGTATTTGTACCTCACCTTTCTCCTTCCCTTCATTCTTGGGGATAACATTTGGGATTTGACAATAATGCAAGAAGATGGCAATATTTCCAAATTCCAATATTCACTTTATAATATACTTGGCAACCTATCACTGTTACAGTGTTTTGAGTTGATGCATTGTATAGAATTAAGTAGCCTCCCTGAAACCATTGGCAACCTGTCACAGCTGCAACTTTTAGACTTGAAAAGTGTAGTAAATTAAATAATCTCTCGGATTCCAATTGCAACCTATCACAGCGGCACACTTGAACATGGTAGGGTGTATAGATTTAAAGAAACTCTCTGATGCTAATCACAATCTGTCAAGCAGCAGTACTTGTATGTGGTATAGGTGTGTGTGTTGGTTCTTTATATTTAGTTTAGATGAATTTTTGTTTAGCTAAAGTTGCTATGTCACATGAAATTAAATTCTAGTAGAAAAGTTAGTGGCCTAGAAAGAAAATGTTAAGTTAACTATAGAATATAAATTGAAAGGTTATAGGATAGGCATCTTATTATCTTCCTATCTTTAGGCTTGAGTTAAATCTTAGTCTTTGATTATTTTTAATTCAATCTAACTAAATTTCTTATAGTCAATTTTCTCTTTTTGACAATTTAGTATCCATACAATGATTAGTAGAAAATTACCTTATGAAATCATTTGACCTTAATCAAAAGATAGCTTATAATTATAAGAGAAGCAATCAAATATATATGTATATACTTCATGCATGGGTTAAACCTTCTTTAAACTATTGCTTGCTTACTTACATGGAATGAAAGATTATATCTTTTGAAAAGATCAATATACGAATGTTATGACACCATCTATTCATATGCTTGCAAACTTCAAACGTTAGAGTAGAACGTTCGCTTTGGTTCTAAAACTAAATGATTATATTAAATAATGAGAATTGGTAAACATTAGAATATTATGGAAATGATATAGTTATAGTTATGAAGAAAACATGTGTAGTAACGTGTTGTTGATGGAATTAGTTTATCTTTTAAATGTTGACCTCTTATATAATTGTTTATCAGATGGTGTGTTAATTTACTTTGGGTATGTTTTAAATAATGTGTTGAGTATAGGGTTTTGGGTGAAGTTGGTTAAACGGGGTGCTATTATGCAGGTTGAACTCTTCTTGAAATGCTTATTGTTTGTTTAGGAAGATTATGGTTTGGTTGTTCATGCTAATTTATTAAGTGTCTTTTGAGTTGAGTGGTAAATCAGTTAATGTTATCATTGTCATGGTTGATGGTTCTGATTGAGTTGTTAATGAGTCGAATTGAAAGTTCTTTGAGTAATGGGTATCCTGAGAGGAGGAAATAGAGGTCTCCCTTGGATTTCCGATTTAGTTCGTATTGAAGTTATTGATGTAGTTTGAATGGAGCTGTTGATCTTGTCTTGATGTATTCACTCATTATATTTGAATTGAAAATAGTTCTTTGAGGCCTTGCAATTATTGTTGTTAGTTCTTTGATGGGAAAACCCTAGTGTAAACTTTTTGAGAGTCTTCCAGAGGCTTGTTTTTTATGGTTGGTCAATGTTTCTCCTTTTATGTGCCCTTGAAGTGGCAAGTGTTTTGGTATTAGGATTTTGAAAGGGTTGTAAGAGAATTGTTGAGACTTTGATTATCTGTTTATAGTGAAATGGATAATGCCTCACATGTTTCTCTGTTGTGATCTTATGTTCTTGTTATGTTGTACAACCCTTGGATTTTGGTTTGATGTTTGTTGGGTCTCTAGGGAGAGTGGCTCTTCATGGGGGCTGACGCCTTGGGTAAGAGGAAGTGCACAGGAGAACCCACGTAAGAGTAGTTAAACAAGTGATAACCTAAAAATAGAATTTAGGGGGATGGGTAGTAAAACACACAAGATAATAAATATTGGATGCCTCGTCTATGCATTAGGGATATCATAGACTAATGATAGACTGAGAAGGTCGTGGTTGGAAAAGTCGTAACCTTGTCCCCATGAGAGGTTATTGGCTCCGCATGAGCTACCCTATGGTGTCAGTGCCTCAAGTAGAAGGAAGAGCCAGGAGATCCATAGATGGGTGCCAATGCCTCAAGTAGGAGGAAGAGCTAGGAGATCCCATGAGAGCTATGCAATGACACTCTCCACTAGACACCCTTGTTCCTTGTTTCTTGTTGCCTCTGGAATCGTGTCCACATGAGTTACCCTATGGTTTCGGCACCTCACATAGGAGGAAGAGCCAGGAGATCCATAGATGGGTGCCAGCACCTCAAGTTGGAGGAAGAGCCAGGAGATCCCATGAGAGCTATGCGATGACACTCTCCACTTGTCACCCATTTGTCTTGCTTCCTTACTGCCTCTGTAATTGTATTTTTTTTATTATTTTAGTTTGATTTGGAAATGTTTCATAATCCTCCTTTGGTTACTTGTTTACTGGTTATTGCTTTCTTAATGTGATGAGATTTATGACTTTAAGTTGTTATGTGGGCTCACGAATGTTGTTGATTATGTCATTGTAATCCTTGAGTTTTATGATACTTTTGTATGATGTTGAGTCTTATGGTTCCTTGTTTGGATGTTCTTGGTTGAGGTCTCTTTCTTGTTAGCTCCCTAACATAGGGGGTGGGTCTTCAAACCCACATGGTCGGGTGGAATGTGCTAAGCACCCCATTGGGTCCCTAGTCGAGGATGGAGAGGTGTAGATTGGTGCTAGTTGCGACAACTCTAGAGTTGTATCCATCTTGGAGCCAGTTATGATACTGTGTATTCATCTTTCAGTTGTATCATGTTATCTTATTGTATGGTTTCCATTCATATTTGGAAACACTTTTGTATCATTGTACCTCTCGAACATTGTACTGTAATGTAACGTTAAACCCTGTGTGGATATTGGCCATGGCAATTGTTATTCAATGTGTTGAGTTAATCATGTATGTGTTGTATTTACATACACAAATGGTTTCTTATCAATGATATATCATGTATGTATTACATTTGTTAATGTTTACTCTATTATGGATTATATCTTTGGCTTTTATTCTTTATTGTCATTGTGTGGATCTAAGTCTTGTAATGACTCCTCGTGTACCCCAAGGGATGTATGTGTTATCGAATCTACTTAAATGAAATTCATTTCATGACTTAATGTGTATTACATGTATGTTATGTTAACTTTAAAAAAAAAATTGTGCAGTAATTATTGTTTAAATTGTCCTTTGGGGTTCGCACGACGAGGCATTACAATGGATATGGATTTTTTACCTGGAATTTAGTAATTTTTCTTTTTAATGCAATGGTAAATTTTGAAATGAGATCATATTAAATGTGCATCTTGTTATTCAATTAGAAAAGAAAAAACTCATTGCTAAATTTCTATATCATACTCAATTCACTTGTGGGTAAAACATAGTAAAATTCAATGGTAGAGCATTGGGCATGTTACAAATAGAGTTCAAAGGAAGAGGAACTTAGCATAGAAATTTGAGCTCAAATTGGTTGGGAAAGGGTGTTGGCACCCTATACATGGAATTATGGACCTTCAAAATAAAATTCAAATCTTAGTTGACCACTATCTGTAGGTTCCTGATTTGTACACTCAATTGTGTCAGAACTTCATTTATCATTGATTAATTCTCCTTATCCTAATTTTTTAACATGTAAGACTTGAATGATTGATTGAGAAATTATGTCTTCAATCCTTTCCCAAATATGCTTTAGATCTATAACATGCAGACAAGGACTAGGGGAAAGAGTTGTGTCATATAGGGGTTTACCTAAGTCAAACCCCATTTTGGTATTTCTACCTCCAAAATGGCTATGATGATGTAAAAGAGTGCTATCATAGGTCAGGAAGGAAATAGATAAAATAATGATAGATTGAAAATTGTTGAAACTTACCACTCAAATTTGTATTCCATGATGGATTGAAGTCATTGTACTCATTAGCTTCAAGGAGAATTGTATGTTTGATTTGAATTCTTGCAAGTGTTAGTGCTCACAAAAACAAGGGACATTAAACATGAATAAAACTACTTAAAAACTTGATGCATTGTGAACATGATACTAGACTAAAATAATACTACAATAATCTTGTTATTTTTTCTCTTGAATACTTTTTAGGATGCTTAGTTTCTCAAATTGATTCGTTGGGATTGCTTAGGATTTGAAATAGTGAAAAATAATTGTATTTATATACATTTCTTTAATTTTCCAAAAAATTAATTACCAACAATCGAAAAGTAAATTCAAATTTCTAAATTTTAAAATACTGACAATGAAATATTTAAATTGGGGCCAAAATAGGCTGGATAGGGGTGCTAGCACCCTAGTCTAGACCTATTTTGGGGATTTTTGTGTTAAATACCTACATTAGTTGATAATTCCTAATTTAACCTTAATTGTATAAATATGATCATAAAACATGCAAAGTAAAAGCACAATTGGGTCCAAGCACATAGGGAGTAGCTAAATATAGTGTCAAATTGTCAAGGGTGACAAGTTATGATGCTACACCTTCCATAGAATAGGATTTTCATATAGAAAATGAATGGAAGTGCATTATCTATAGTAAACAAATTTATTGAGTATAGGGTTATGGTCCCATAGAGGGGGCCTTTTCAAATTAGGTGTTGAAAAAATTTAGGAGTATCTTATAAAAAGAGTCTCATAGAATTATATTAATCTCATAGTATTTTTAAGTAGCTTAAAAATTTATGCTCACAAATTTTAGGAAATTTGTGTTCTCATTATTCATTTTGATAACAACATGCAAAAATGGTTGAGTTATTTTTATCAATAGTCAATGTTAAAAATGTAGATGCATGACATGTGGTAAAAAAATATATTAAGTTGGTGGAGGAAATTTTTAGTCTCATCCCAAAAGCATCCCTTGAGAATTGAGAACTAAAAATTAAGAGCTCCTATTTTCAAAATAAGATTTTGAATTATCATATAGAAGATTTTTCAACATTTTATAAAATAGGACTAACAAACTTTTATTGATTTTATTTAAAATATAATTAAATTATTGATATAAGAGAAAAATAAATATTAGTCATGGAGACTAAGAGAGAGAACAAGATAATGACCCTTTCTTAAGGCTACTATGGCTAGTTTGTTGGAAAACTATATAACCTTAAGTCAAAAAATTAAATTTTAACATGTCATTTATCTCTAATCAAGATATCTTAGATATAGAAATGTCCCTTTCCAAGTATAACCACAAAACTTCATTTATTTTGGATAGGCTATACTTTTGAAGTCTAAATTTGATTATTTTTTAATAATAAGATTTTTTTTTCAGGGGAAATCAATTATTGCTAGGTGGAAACCAAAGATAGGTGAAAATAATAGAGAAAAATATAGTTGTAGTTGTAGAGAGAAAGGAGAAGAGAAAAATATAGCACCAACAACTATACGGAAGAATGGAACAACTCTAAAGACCATACATTGTCTAGTAATAATAGCCTCAAAAGAAGAGTACAAAATGGTTTCAAAGTGAACATACCTAATAGCTCTAGAGTAAACATAAAAAGTAGCAAGAAAAACCATTTATAAATATTTTAACTCTTTTTTTTAAATAATTGTACATGTTTTGGTATACAAATACAAATATATTCTCTAAGTTTAATAGAGTTGTCTCCTTGTGGGTATCCATAGTCTCCATAGTATCCACTGTTGGTCTTGTTTATTTTATTTTTTCATCAAAGTAGTATATAAAAGCCAAAGTTCTTTTTTTCATTAAAATTTTGGTTATTATATTTTGTGTTATTTTGACTTTCTAGTATGGTTGGAAAAAACATCAAAATTTAGTAGCAACCACCCATATTTGATGAAAAAAACTATGATGTGTGATCAAAGAAAATAAAACTATTTTAGTGGATAATGATATATGGGAACTAGTTGTGATTAGATTCACAAATGTACCAAACCCAAAAACATATGCAACCCTCATAAATTTTCAAAAGAACCAACTCAAAGAGACTAGGAGAAAGGATACAAAAGCACTAGGCATTAAGAAACATTAGGGATAAAAGAAAAGTTTAATAATCATTGAATTTATGGCGAGTGTGAGTCTAGGCAGGAATAGCTATATTTTGAATTCTTCTGAGATTATTAGTGATGGCAAGGAGGATTCAAACGAATATGATGCTCTTGTCTGCTAGCAGCCTTCCATTCTGACAACGCGAAAGAGTAAATGGAAGGGAACTCCTTTTGTTGTGTGCACAACAATAAGGAAGAGAAAGAGTGTTGCATGGAAGTTTGGTAGGAAGTAGCATTGAGATTATTTTGAGGCTAGTGTTGCTAACAAAGCTGAAGAAGGAGATGTTGATGGTGATGTGGAGGTTGAAGAGGTCAGCGTTGGTGCTAGAGCTAAGATTTTGGTGGGAGGAAATTTCCTCTCCCACTCCATGGCTAGCTCTAATAGTGGGTCTTTTGAAAGAAGAGGTATTGTTGCTTTGGAGGTTGATGCTTCTAAGGATTTTGGTAGCTCTATTTTTGGTATTGAGGGTTTGGCTGCAAGTTTTGTTAGCTCTTATGCGAAAGCAGAAAAGGTGGGTTTCCAAGCTCATGAGGGCTAGGAGATGGAAAATACAGATGTTTCAAATGAGGATCTGATAGTAAAAAGGAATGTAAAATAACTCACTTTCACCATATAAAGGGATTCTAATTATCTTTTCTCTCACAAACTCAATCTAGGTGAGATTCCAACTTTTCCCCTAGTCTTCCTTGTAGGTCAACATACCTATTTCCTCCAACTTAACTCTCAAACTTTATAAACAATATATAAAAAAACACCATTTTAGGCACCCATTTATGCCTTCTTCCACATATCTCAACCCCATTCAAGACTCCTTTGGATCAACTTACTCAAAACTAGCAACCTGTGTTGTCCACACGGCTATTTGGGCCAAAATTACAAAGCAGCCTTCCTTAATTCTTCCTTCTAGATGCAAAAACCTATTGGGAAGCAACAACCTACCTACCAAAGCACCAATTCCTCCAATTTTAGGGTGAGATGGGTATGTGCAAGATCATCATGGAAAAAATAGGCCCTTAAGTGGCAAAAAATTTAGAAAAATCAGTGTTAGGCAGCTTGATGTAAAAATTTGAATAATTTATCAATATTATTTCAAAAATATGTAAGAATATAATTTTTATAAAATTGAATGGATTTTCTAAACTACTAGGTTTAATTTTTTTTAAAAATATATTTGGTGAAAATTTGAAATTTCAATGCAGTAGTACTTAAATTTTAGGGGAAAAATAAGAAGTAGGTGTCTGTCTGACCACCCTAACCACAAAAAAATGATAATATTTTTTTATAAGATTTTAGATATAATTAGAGGACTCGTGTCCCGATGTGATGCATATTGTTTTAAAAAAAAATCCAAGTAAATAATTAATTATGAATTTTTTATTACAACTTTTAAAAAATATAAAAACTCATTTGTCTAACCACTTTAACTTGGTCAAAACATCATAAAATTTTTATTTTTTGTAATCCTATAGTATGTGATGCATGTTTTGGATTCAAAAAATGTGATACCATTTGAAAGCTATAGATGTTTCCAATCAGCCTATTAATCAGGACTTTAGTCATAATTCAAATAGAAAATGAACAATAATTATTTATTAAATTCAAAACAAAGCATAATTTATATTGGTGGAAAGATGAGAATCTCTTTTGAAAATCCTATTCATTTCATCAATTTTGGGTTAAAAAAATTCATCAGCCACATACCCTACACATACCCATCATATCATCACTTTTTGGCCCATCATGATCGTGCATATACCCAGATAAGCCCTCTAACATAAACAACTCCAGAGCCCTCTCTTTTCTCAAGTCAAGCAAGATTTTATTGGAAACACTACTTCTAGTCCTCATCCAACCTTGAAACCACTTCATACCTCCATCATTCTACATTCACAAGCTTAATTCACCCTCAAATTATGTTTCCCCAACGATTCTAACACACTTCATAAAACCACTCATTTTCACCCTTTTTAACTCTTGGTTCAATTAGGGAATCCTACCCAAACATTCAAAAGACCCCTCCACACTTTTCTAACCATATAAAAATATAAAAATACCCTTACTCACATCAAAACTAACACATTTTACCTTGTTCTTAGTCAACTCTCTCAATTCACCAACTCTATTCTTATTCTTATGGTCCAAATTCAATGTTTTCAATAGGGAAATGTGCAAAATATCAACCAACCTCTTCACCAATGAAAATTACTGATTCCTACACCTACACCTAACCTAACCATGCCCATTCCACCAAATCACATCCTATGTAGTAGGTGGAATGGCCTTTTAGATCATTCTTGGCCTCAAACCTTTGCACCCCTGTTTCAGACCAATATTTATAAATATACCTCTAAATCACTTAAGACTCAATATAATTCCTCAAAATTAGATTCTAAATAAATGTAATACAATCCTAAAAAAAATTAAAATCATCTTGGATCAAACCCCTATTGTATAGACCCGTACACAGGTTGGAAAAGAAGAAATTAAACATAAAATAAATGTAAAACATTTATATTCACTCCCAAATCCTTCAACAACCAAAATATTTGTGTCTACCACATACTTATAACTCAAAAAACACCTACCAATTCCTAAAACTACCTTATATTTTCCCATGACAGTTCAGCTTCCACATAATAGCAACTTTTCATGTTTGCTTGACAACAAATTGGACAATTTTGCAATTTTTAACATAATTGACTCAAATGACCCCACCTAGACTCAAAACAAAAAGAAACACTAAAAAATGTCCTATCATGGCCTTATTTAATATTAACTTGTCTAAAACCACCTATCTAGATCAACTTCACAATATGGAGCAACAAGGTGCTCAACACCATTCACCCAACCATAAGATTTCTTTCACGTCCCTTGGAAGTATTCATCCTTTGAACCTGTAATAACTCTTTGGTCCCCAACTTTTGATTCTCCTTATTGTAATAGAAATTGCTTAATCTTAATTGTTGGCTTGGATTTATCCATGCATAGTAGCCCTTCTCTTGCACTATCTTTTTTGGATTTGCACCTCCATGCTCTGATTTAACTTCACTAGCTTCATCCATCTGTTCTCACTTTTTTCTTCTTCTTTGTTCACTACAAAACAATCTACACTTTTTCCTTCCCCTTTCATCTTGACTCTTGGCTTGACTCCCATCAATAGAACCATCAAAATAGGGAAGTAGTAAAAGACTCCCTTCACTCTCTGCCTCTTACCCTTTCTCTTCACAACTATTTTCAGGTTCTCCATGCTTGGAACCACTGTCATGACAGAATTCAACTACCCCACAACTAATCTCAACTTCCAAGAAAAACTATCTGTCCTAACCACAACAACTTCACTCTTCTCCACTTAATTTGGAAACTTCACCAACACTTCCGCTTTAGCCTTCACTTGGCCAATCGTTGTCAACTTCCTATCTTTAGTCTCTTCCAACATTGAGACCTTCTGCAAACACTTTGCTTCATCTTCTTCACCTCTTATGGTGATTGCAACTTCCTCATTTTCTAAAACTCTATCCTTGGCCATTCTTCTTGGCTCACTATCCTCTATATTGTCTTGTCTTTCTTCTCACATTGCACCTAATATTCTTCCTCAAGGATGATTTTCCTATCGAGTTTAGAAACATAATCTAACTTTCCACCATCTTCTCTAAACACCATACTATCACACTAGTTCTCTTCATCCTCCTTGTCCTTTCAATGGACAATATATCTCTTCCACAATGACCTTGCTAGGCCACTCTTTCCTTTCCTTAGGAAACTCCTTTGCATTCACATCTTTTTCTCTTTTTAGGATCCTTGTCCCAAGATTTTCCTTCTCACAAACTTTTGTATCTGATCTACTCATCGCTATCGTGACATCATTTGATTGTCTTACAACCTCTCTTGCTTTCAATTGCAAAAACTCAAATCTTTTCTTGTCTTCCTCATATTTTGCAATCATGTTTTGAACCTTCAAGGTCATTTCATCTTTGACCTTCACTAACTCAATCTTCTTTGCTCTTTGACATTTCCCTCTTGTCTATACTTGTTGTCCCTACATTTTTCTTTTTCTCAATGGCTTCTCCTTCACTATTCTTATCTTCCTTCTACCTTAAAAACTCTTTTATGCCTTGCATTAGTACCTTTTCTTTCTTGCTATGTACCTAATCATTTTCTACTAATGGAAGTAAATTAAAAGTGGCCCCATCTTTCACAATTTGATAACTATTATTCCTTCCATCATACAAAGAAAATCTTTCATATATCCATGGAATTCGTAATAACAAATGACATATGATGATAGATACAATACCACACAAAATTCTATCTTTATATGCACCTATTTGAAACTCAACCCAAGATTGCTCCTTGACCAAAAAAGTATGCTCACCATTCAACCAAGAAACAAAATAAGGTGATTCATGAGGAATCCTTACTAATTGCAATTTATCAATCATTTCCTCAGATACCAAGTTATCTAGGCTACCTAAATCTACCATCACAATACATACCTTACCTTGACATTTGTAGGTTGGTCTGGAAAAGTACATTGATTTGTGTTGCTTCTCTGATTTCCTTTGCCATGTTGTCTTGTCTTTACAACTTCCAACTGCCCCTTTTATGCAACCTTCAACCAATCACCTTCAAAGATCTATTAAATATGCTCTGATACCATCTAATAGCAAACAGGGATGGAAAAAAACTCACTTTCAGCATGCAAAGGAATTGTAACTAGGTTTTCTCTTACAAACTCAATCTAGGCTAGATTCTAGCTTTTCCCCTACTCTTCCTTATAGGTCAGCAAACTTATTTCCTCCACCTTAACTCTACAAATTTCTTAACAATCTCTCCAAAAAATCACCATTTTAGGCACCCATTCAGGCCTTCCACATATTTCAACCCCACTTAGGATTCCTTTGGATCAACTTACTCAAAACTAGTAACATACATTGTCTAAAAGGCTAATTGGGCCAAAATTACAGAGCATCCTTCCTTAATTCTTCCTTCCAGATACAAAAACCTATTGGGAAGAAACAACCTACCTACCAAAGCACCTATTCCTCCACTTTTATGGAAAGATAAGCCCTCTAGCATAACAAACCCTAGAACCCTCTATTTTCTCAAGTCAAGCAAGAAACCCTATTTCCAGCCCTCATCCAACCTTGAAACCACTTTATACCTCCATCATTCTACCTACACAAGCTTAATTAACCCTCAAATTATGTTGGCCCCAAGATTCTAAGACACGTCCTTCATAAAACCACTCATTTTCACCCTTTTCCACTCTTGGTTCAATTAGGGCTTCATACCCAAACATTTAAAAGACCCCTCTAGACTTTTCCAACCATCTAAACATATCAAAATACCCTCACTCACATCAAAACTAACACATTTTACCTTGTTCTTAGTCAACTCTCTCAATTCACCAACTCTAGCCTTATTCTTAAGGCCCAAATTCAATGTTTTCAATAGGGCAGCATGCAAAATCTCAACCAAACTCTTCACCAATGAAAATTACCAATTCCTACACCTACACCTAACCTAACAAGGCCCATTCCACTGAATCATAGCCTATACAATAGGTGGAATTTCCTTTTAGATCATTCTTGGCCTCAACCCTTGCACCCCTATTTTATACCAGTCTTTAGAAATCTTCCTCTAAATTGCTTAAGACTCAATATAATTCCTCAAAATTAGATTCCAAAAAAATATAATACAATCCTACAACAAATTCAAATCATCTTGGAGCAAACCCTTGCTATGCAGACCCATACATAGGCTAGAAAAGAAGAAATTACATAGAAAATAAAAGTAAAGCAATGATATTTGATTGATATTCACTCCCAAATCCTTCAACAACCAACATCTTCATGTCTACCACATATTTATAACTCAAAAAACACCTACCGATTCCTAAAACTACCTTACAACTTCCCATGACCATTGGGCTTCCACATAAGAGCAACTTTTCATTTTTGCTTGACAACAAATTGGACAATTTTGCAATTTTTAACATAATTGACTCAAATGACCCCACCTAGACTCAAAACCAAAAAAAAAACTACAAAATGGCCTATCATGGCCCTATTTAACATTAACTTGTCTAAAACCACCTATCTAGACCAAATTCACAATATCGAGCAACAAGGTGCTCTGCACCAGGATCTATGAACTCTAGATGAAATTTTTACCCCTTTTTCCTATGATGGATCTAGCTTGGATATTGGGTTTGAGTTTGATCTTCCTGATGAGGAAGAGGAGTTTCTACTTGATATTCTCTTAGATTCTTGTAGGAAGTTGCAGGGGTGTGAGGAGGTTAGAAAGAATGTGGAGGAATCTCATTCTCTTTGTTTTGGGTTACGTAAGGGTTTCCTTACTTAGAATGCTCCTATTCTTGAAGACTATTTGATGTAGAAAATTTATGGAATGGAGGATTTTTTCACTCATGCTGCTCGTAACTACCCTTATCTTAGTGGGGAGGCTACTTTTAGTTTGAAAAAGAATGAAGGCTTGGTTTGTGATGGTTTTAGTGCTCTGGGGTAGGTTGTTGCTTCTCTTGTAATTGAAGCAGTTTCTCCTGGGGTTCCTTCACCTTCTCCTATGTAGGTTGTTCCTACTCCCAAACCTAATATGGGCCTTAAAAAGGTATTTCTTCTCCCTATTGTTGAAAAGGGGGATGATATTTCTCCTCCTCTTTTTGGAGCTCTTGTTGGTTCCCCCTTGGCCCCTTTAGGTTTTTAGCCTCCCTCTGATGGGTTGGATTGTGTATTTGAGAATTTTTGCAAGATTTCTTTTGCTTCATCTACTATTATTGCTCTTGCATTGGAGGATTTTCGTGCTAAGGAGGTAGTGATTTTTCTAACCAATAGTTAGAGTTTGATTGTAATGTTATAGTTGATTCTTTGAATTGGCTCAAGTCCACGTTGGTTGGGATATTTTATGGTAATCGTCCTAATTTCCACATTGTTAGAAGTTGGGATCTTCAAGTTTAGAAGATTAGAGCTGAGGTTACTACATTGTGTCATAGCAACTTTTTTTTTCTTCTCCTTGCATTGAAGATTGTTCTAGGGTCCTTTGTGAGGTCCCTTGGTTTCTTGGCTTGAATGGACTGTGTCTCCAAATGTGGTTCCTTGGTTTCAACCCAATGACATATACTTTTAAGTTTCCTATTTGGGTCTATAAATTTTCCAAGGTTTCCTTTGGAGTTTTGGACTGACCAAATTTTCATGTATATTGCTAATTCCTTTGGTAATTATTGTACTACGGATAAGGTCACTAAATCAATGAAGCATTTGTTGGCTGCTATATTTTGTGTTAGTGGAGAATAATTGTACTCTTCCCACTAAGATTAATTTATCTTCTAATTTGGTAAGTGGGTGCATAAGGTTGATTATGAAGACTCTCCAATTATTTGTCATTCTTGTGGTAAAGTGGGTCATGCCTCC